>OX451216.1:99354292-99400877 GCA_949628195.1 Phasia obesa
ATAAATAATATGAAAAAAGAGGGAGGGTGTATGGCAGTGAGTGAAAAGTTACATTCCTAATCGATACTCACCATTAAATTTGATATTTCAGATGATTTCGATACAATAAAGTCCGATGTATTAGTAGCACTGTCCGTGTGCGAAGACTTCTCCATAATTTTTTGTACCGATATTTCCTGTACGCATAGTTTAATTGATAAGTCCAAGAAATTACAATTATCTGGTACATATTCAACTTTGTCTTTGATAAAAAATTTGTAGACATCGACAAGAAGTTCCGCAAACATTGGCTCCTTTTGGTTCATGTACTTAACACATTTTTTATGAATTTTATAAACATCTATCAGGAGATTTAAAGTTTCGGTGTCATTGCGCTTATCGATGTTTTTTTTAAGTATAGAGCGTAAAATATGTATGGCATAATTTATACTTTGATGGCATAAATCTTTTCGCTCAGCATCAGTTATATATCTCCTATTAAAAAGTAAAAAATGTTTCGTATTTATAACAAATATTTTGATTATTAAATATATATCTATACATATGATAAAACTAACTGGGCCATCAATCTCGGATTAAATATTAGATACTTTTTTTCCGCAAAAATATCTCATTTTCGAGAGAAACCCGTTAAAAAATAGTGAAAGTACGCAATTTTACCCATGCAATAATACTGAAAACTTCGCAGCCCCTTACAGAACTCAACAATAATTTTAGAATTTTATTAAAGGTTTGTTCTTGAGTAATTACCCAGGGATGGGTAACTATATAAAGTAAAAACATAAACAATAACTGAAGCACTATAAAAGTAAGAGTCTTAAAATTTTATGTGGCAAAATATTGTTAGGATGCCTACGACGCACACTGTGGCCACTGCGGCAATAAATCAATTTGGACCTGCTCTCCGATTTTGATGATTTTTGCACAGATGGTTAACAACAATCTAGAGGTCATGTGTGAAAAATTTCATGCAAATATCTCCATTGGTTTTCTGTCCCGAGCAGCGCAAAGTTGAAGTATGTGAACAAGTCTCAAATGTGATAGTTTTCTATGTCATATTCAAAAGCCTGTTACTTATAAACTATACACCGAATGTACCTTATAAGTATTTTTTCAATTAAAATGGACATTAAGCATTATATGTAAATTAAAAAAAAAAGTTTAAAAATTGAAAAAAAAATTTCTTTTGACAATGTATATTAAACCAAAAATAAAAACATTTATGATTTTCCGTTAGACTTTTAGTTGTGTGCGAAGCAGTGCGACACATGGAGTACTATACCAAATTATAGCTGAGAGTCTCAGCTAACAGACTAAAAAAAAAAAACCTGCCCCAATTTGCCCGCCGCCGAAAAAACAATGAAAAACCAAAAAATTACAGTAAAAAATATGCGTTATGTGGTATTTTACGCGTGCAAAAACAACTGTGCATTCTTTCTTTCATTGCTACTCGTACACGAAGCCGGTGCCAATTTGGGATCGAGAAATACGAAAATTTCATTGCATGTGTACTATATAAAAAAAAAAACTTAAATTTGAGTCCCGATTAGAAAAACAAATGTACACAAAAGTATTTATCAAAGTAATATCGGTACATTGTTTACGTAGACTAAACAACAAAAAAATCTAAATGTAAACTTTATATAATAAATATAATAAATGTTGATTTGGTTAAACAAAGAATGGCTTCCAGAAACAATGGGAATATATCTCGACGATTTTTTGAAAACCCTGAAATTACAGCTGACATAGCCGGAGTAAATAATTAGTTGCAGTCAGGCAATAGACGCTGAGAAATTCCAAATATATTGTATAGACAAGGAAAAATTGTACATTGATTTGTATGGATGGTACTACATGCCCATCACAGTGCATAAAGTTTTGATACATGGTAGCAAAATTGTATCTGAGGCCATTCTACCTATAGGTAGGTTAAATATACAAATTGTTTCATACATTTTAAATTTATTAGATGAAACCAGGAACAAAGATTATAGACGTTATAGGCTATAGCACTCCCGCAACACTGGGCGCTATTCTCCTAACGAAGACGTAATGCATCATTTGTTGATATCCTCCGACCCATACATCAATTCATTTAGAACGTAATTGAAGATTAAACAATTAGATTATCACGAAGATGTGGAAAAGTTGTTAATAAATGAAATGGAGTGAAACTTACAAAATTTTTATATTGGGATTGTATGAGGGGTGGGTGTTACAGTGGGCGGATTTTCTTCATATTTTCAAAACAGCATTTAATACATTGTATATGCATTTTTGCCAAAAATAAACATATTGCATTTTTGAAATATTGTTTGTATGGGAGGTGGGGGTAAAAGTGGGCGGATTAAATTCATATTTTCAGGAGGTCATTCTACTATTATAATATTAACGTTTTATGAAAATTTAGTTAATATATTTAAAATCATGGAAGTTATGCCACATTTTCTATTTAAGTTGTATGGGAGGTGGGCGTAAAAGTGGGCGTATTTTTGTAAAAAAAAAACTAAAATTCTTAAAAAATTTTAAATAAATGTGTGCAAAATTTCATGAAGCTCCGCAACCTCCTTGATTTAAGACCATTAAATACACTACACGGCCACACTGTGCGACGTGGCTGACACATATTTAAAATTGTTGCTGCAAAAAATACTTCAAAACAAAATCGTTCAATAAATGGCGGTGGTATGGTTATTGTTTTGTGTAATCAATAAAAATGTTTTGAGTTTTATCTAAGTCTCGCGTAGTGTATTAAAATATCAGTGAGAAAAGCAAATTAATAACTCTTTTAAACTGTATCTCAACTTCTGTAACTACAAAATATGCTGTAGCGAAGAAAACATTGTAATCTGGTTTTTAAACATCAAACTTTATATTTTTTTACCTTCACCACAGGTTATATAAATTTGTTATTCCGTGTGTAATTTCTACAATATTCATTTCCGACCCCATAAAGTATATATATTCTGAATACTTATACATAGAGAAGTTGATTGAGCAATGTCCGCCTGTCCGTCTATCCATCTGTCGTTTGCTAAGACAACAGAAGATATAAAAACAATTTAAGCACACCAATCTGTCAGGCATAGTTTCGAAAATTTTGGAATTGAAATTCAGCAACATCGGATCATTCCTTTGGAGGCAAATCGAGAGCGTGTCCCTCAACCTCTATTTCGCGTTGAACTGGAACCTGGGGATATTAGATTAAAGAAGAACGAAACGCATCCCATTTATAATCTAAAATATCTGTTACACCGCAGGATAAGTGTAGAGGAACCACATAAGCGGTCAGGACCCGTCCAGTGTTTAAATTGCCAAGAATATGGCCATACAAGGGCGTACTGCAAGTTGCCTCCCGTTTGCGTTGTGTGTGGAGAGCTTCATTGTTCCGCCCAATGCGACAAACCAAAGGATGACTCGAAGGTTAAAAAATGTAGCAATTGCGGTGGAAATCACACCGCTAACTACAGAGGCTGTCCAGTTTTTTCTATGGTAAGGAAGTCAACTCAGAAATTAAATACTCCTGCTAGGCAGCCACAATACCAAGCAAATGCTCATTACCCTCAGTTAGCTTAACCCACAACCAAACATGTTTCATACGCGGATATGTTAAAATCAAATCATGTTTCAGCACACAAAGCGACACCTACAACCAATTCTACCCCAAATATGCATCCAGAAGCTAAAGAACAAACACCATCTGGTAACTACAATCGTCTCGACGCAAGTATCGAGACATTAGTGCATTCGTTAAACAGTTTTATGAGCTCTATGAGCAGCATGATGCAAGAAATGGTTCGCATGCAATCTATGATGTTGCAGGCGGTACTTAACAAACCATGAACTGTTTAAAAATATGTTTCTGGAACGCAAACGGCTTACGCCAACACAAAAATGAACTCGAGTACTTCTTGAAGAAGTACTCGACAACAAATTGATGTCATGATGGTTTCAGAGACTCATTTAACAACAAATAGCTTTTTTAAAATCAATGGCTATATATTATATGACACTAAAGACCCCCGTGGCAGAGCATGTGGTGGTTCAGCTATTCTAATAAAGGCTCGAATTAAACATCATTTACTGTGTGATTTTTGTGAGGACTATCTTCAAGCAACAAACATCTGTATTGAAGAATATCATCAAAACTTTGTTATTTCTTCGATTTATTCACCTCCTAGATTTCAAATATCAGAGAGTCAATATAGCGACTTCTACAAATCACTAGGTCCCTGTTTCATAGCATCAGGCGACTACAACGCTAAACATACGTTTTGGGGATCAAGACTTATTACTCCAAAAGGTCGTGTTTTATTTGACACTATTTCAAAAATGCGTCTGAATGTGATATCAAGCGGACAACCCACCTATTGGCCTACTGATCGACAAAAAATACCTGATGTTATTGATTTTGGCGTGACTAAAGGTATTTCGAGAGAAATGATTAAGGTTGAAGCGTCACTTGAATTATCCTCAGATCATTCACCCACAATAGTCTATATATGGAACCAGCAAAATATTGTGTCACCAACAACTAGCACAAGCATTAATTGGTTGAAATATAGAAAATATCTCAGTATTCACTGTTCGGAAAATATACCGCTGAGAAAACCAGAAGACGTGGAACAAAGTCTTATTAATTTTGATCAAATCCTCAAATCAGCTGCCCAACATGCAACAGTAACCCGACAATAAGCTAGATACAATCAAATTTACTTTGTAGATGTCGAGCGGCTCTTGGCTGAAAAAAGGAAAATTAGAAGAGAGTGGCAACCACACAGATCTCCTCAACTCAAATCTAGACTTAATGATTGCACGAAACGGCTAAGACAGCTGCTAGAATCTCGAAGAGTAGCATCTCTGAAAAATTACTTGGAAGACCTCGACGCAACTTCACAATCAGATTATTCATTATGGCGTGCATGTAGAAACCTTAAAAGGCCAGTCGTACGTAAGCCCCCCTTGCGAACTTCTTGAGGAGTCTGGGCAAGAAATGATACCGAAAAAGGTAATTTATTTGTTGATCATTTGAAAAAGGTTTTCACTCCAAATATGTGTACTGATATAGTTGAGTTGCCACCAGTAGAGACTAGTGCCGAAGTACACCTAAGATTTGAATTTAGCGATATTGAAAGGGCAATAGCGGATTTAAACACCAAAAAAGCCCCTGGAGTTGATGAAACAAGTAACAAGATGTTAGTTGAGTTGCCTCTTATAGGTCGCAGAATTATTCTGTTTGTTTTTAATGCCATCTTACGTCTTGCGTACTTTCCCACAGAGTGGAAAGTTTCTTTGATTACTATGATTCCTAAACCAGGAAAAGACCACACAAAAGTAGAATCATACAGACCTATAAGCCTTTTATCAAACGTGTCAAAGTTATTTGAGAGAATATTAATAACTAAGCTGAATCCAATTCTTAGCGCGAAAGGATGTATTCCGAACCATCAATTCGGCTTCAGAAAACAACACAGTACGATCCAACAAACACACAGATTAGTAAATGTAATTAAAACGACCTTTGAAGAAAAAAAATACTGTTCTGCGCTCTTTATCGACGTTTCTCAAGCATTCGATAAGGTTTGGCACGAAGGCCTAATATTTAAGCTAAAGCTGAACTTGCCCGAAAACTTGTATAAGCTCTTAAAAGATTATTTAACGAATCGCAAGTTTTTACTAAAAGAAGGTGACTTTTTAAGCTCGCCACAGCTCATTGAAGCCGGAGTTCCACAAGGTAGTATTTTAGGACCAATTTTATATTTACTGTACACATCAGATATGCCAATTAGCACCCTAGTGCATACATCAACTTTTGCAGATGACACAGCTTTTTTAAGTATTCATGAAAGTGCCCAAGAAGCATCAAAACTTTTACAAGACCACATAATCAATTTGGAAAAATGGCTAGAAAAATGGAGAATAAAAGTGAACGAGCAAAAATGTACTCACATAACTTTCACACTGCGTAGGGACTCATGCCCTCCTGTTCGCATAAATAACCAAATCATACCACAGCTTTCAGACGTTAAATATCTGGGTATACATCTTGACCGTCGCCTTACTTGGAAAAGCCACATTGATTTCAAGTTAACACAAATGAAACTAAAAGCAGTACAACTAAATTGGCTTATTGGCAGAAACTCTACCCTAAGCTTAGATTGTAAACTTCTATTGTACAAGTCGATCCTCAAACCAATTTGGTGTTATGGGATTCAGTTATGGGGCACTGCCTCAGCTAGCAATGTAGAAAAAATTCAAAGGCGCCAAAATAAGATACTACGTATGATTACATCTGCTCCCTGGTATATAAAAAATTCGAACATTCACAAAGACCTAAACATGCCATCAGTTAAAGCAGAAATAGCGAAACATGCAGTCACATATCTAAAGAGGCTTGAATCTCATCCAAACCCTTTAGCGCGTAACATGCTGAACGAACCTGGTTACATTCGACTAAAAAGAAGAGATACTGCTTTTCTTGGCCGTACATTGAGGGATGACCCGCAAATGATTGCAAAATCCGTGAAACAAACATTATTTTTGTCTAGCACTGGCTGGACTTAAAAAGTATGTTTTTATTTCAGACTTAAGATATGAGTAATTATTGTTAGTTCAAAAATATTGAAGATACAATAAACAATTTATGAAAAAAAAAAAATTCCTTTGGAGGCAGCGGGCCAAAAACCACGCCCATCTATATTTTTTCACGTTTTTTTTTAATTTTTTTCGGCATTAATGATTCTCATTAAATTTTTTTGCCAATTAAATATTAGACCGCGACAGGTAGATCGCAAGGAGTGCATAGAGATCCTGGGGTCTCAATAAGGGGCGATTTTTGTTTGTTTTCAGGTTAGTAGGATTTTTATACCCTTCACCACAGGTGGAAGGGATATATATAAGTTTGTCATTCCATGTGTAATTTTTACAATATTTTTTTCCGACCCCATAAAGTATATATATTCTGGATCCTTATACATAGAGAAATTGATTAAGTGATGTCGTCTGACGTGTTCCGGTAGTAATGTTATTAGCCAAGGCTGCCAAAAGTGCCGATTTTTCAGCATTTTGCCGATTTTTACTCTAAAAAATCACGAAATTCCGATTGCCGATTTTTAGTCAAAAAAATGCAGATTGTATCAAATCAATTGATTTGGGAGTTTATGCTAAAAATTTAATATATAAATCAAATTCACAATATCTATACATATAATAAAACAGTAAAAGGACTATTTTTGTACATGAAATATTTTTTGAAAGTTTTGTTGCTGGTTAAAATAATAATTGAAATAGAATACAAAACAGTAACTTTTAGGTCTTTTGTCTGTCTGCCTGAGTTCCTATCACGTACATTTTATAAATTTTAATAAAATTTTATGATAGGATACTTTTTTTCCGCAAAAACAATTCATCTCTAGAGAGAAAGTGGCGCAATTTTACCAATTTATAGGTACTACACACTTGACAAAACCTTTTATTTTTGATAGCATTTACAAAACTCTAGAATAATTTTAGAACTTTATATATATTTTAAACTTGTATCCTGCATATAAAGAAAATATATGTATAAACCTGAACTCAAGCATTATAAAAGTAAGAATCTTAAAATTTGGTGTAGAGTACTTTTAAGACAAAATTAAACAAAATATTGTCAGAACTCACACGACATAGCAGGCGTAACTTGTTGTTAATAACTGCGTAAATTTTATATAGACATGCTCATTTAAATATGAAAACGGTTTGATTTTGAAATTACTTGAAATCACTATGGTTAATGAATACATATGTAATAATGAATAACAAAATTAAGATTATTTTTGATATTCTTAAGGATTTGACTAATTTCATTGATGGAAATGAAAAACAAGCGTTAGATTCTGAGTACCGAGAACTGCAATAACTTGAATTTGTACAAATATTTACAAAGACTGAAAATAATTTATTTAATTACTGAATAATGCGAGGAGATTCCGCAAAAGCTTTTAAAATTTTAACAGAATCTGCGAAACAAACTATGATTCTGCCACATTCGTCGCAAATATCGAATGAATATTTAGTGCTGTCATTTAAAAATAAATCAGTCAAGTGCGAGTAAGTCTCGCACACGTAGGGTTCCGTACTATGTTTAGTACGACTTTAAAAATTCAAGTTGTTAAATTTTTCATGTCTTATGGGGCACCCTTTAAAATCAAATCGCAAATCGCAAAAAAATGCATCGCTATTTGAACACCCATTAAATTTTAGGAGTTGTTATTATAACGGCCATGGTAATACACTTTCTATGAAAATATCAGGCGCCTACATATTGCGGTTAAAAAATAAGGTAATATACATGAAAAATATGTCACTGATGGAACACCCTTTAGTAATTAATAATTGTTACAGCGGCCGAAGTACAATATCTAATGTAAACAATTCAAGAGTCTACCTACTACGGTTCAAAAAATAAGGCTATTTAAGTAAAAACCATGTCTCTGTCGGAACACCCTTTAATTTTTGTATTTGTTATAACGGCCATGGAAATTCTCTTTCTATGAATATATCAAGAGTCTACCTACTGACACTAAGAAAATAAGTCACTATACGTGAAAAACATGTATTGTCGGAACACACTTTAATTTTTGGTAAATGTCATATCTGCCGTGGCAACATATATTCTGTACAAAATTTTAAGAGTCTACCTATTACGGTTCAAGAAATAAGGCGTTATACATGAGAACCACGTCACTATCGGAACACCCTTTAATTTTTATTATTTGTTATAGTGGCCATAGTAATAAACCTCCTATAAAAACTTCAAGAGTCTACTTATTAACGTTCAAAACTTAGGCCATAGACACACAAAGCACGTCACTCTCGGAACACCCTTTAATTTTAAGGTTTAATTTTATATACTTGTTTAGAAAGCGAACATAGAGTTAATTACTGTCTGCAAATTTTAAGTGGCTGCCTCCTATAGCTCAATAAATAAAGACATAAAGGCAAATAACACGTCACTTTCGGAACACCCTATAAGTTTTAGTATTTGTTGCTATAGTGACCACAATTATACACCTTCTGTGACAATTAGGGTTCAAAACTTATGCCTTATACATGCAAATCACACCACTGTCGGAACACCCGTGAACGTGTCCCTCAACCTCTATTTCTCGTTGAACTCGAACGTGGAGATATGAGATTGAAAAGAACGAAACGCACCCTATTTATAATTTGTGATATATGTGGTACCGCAAAATAAGCGTAGAGGAACCGCATAAGCGATCAGAACCCGTACAGTGTCTAAATTGCAAAGAATATGGTCATACTAGGGCTTAATGCAAGTTGCCTCCGGTTTGCGTTGCGTGTGGAGAGCTACATTGTTCCTCCCAATGCGACAAAGCAAGGGATGACTCGAAAATTAAAAAATGTAGCAATTGCGGTGGAAATCACACTGCTAACTACAGAGGCAGTAAAGTTTTTTCCAAGGTAAGGAAAACCACTCAAATATTAAATACTACTGCTAAGCACATACATTATCGAACAAATGCTCATTATCCTCAGTTAGCCCAACCAACAACCCAACATGACACCGACAACTAATTCAACTCCAAATTTGCATCCAGAACATAAAGAACAAACACCATCAGGTAACTATAATCGTCTCAAAGCAAGCATCGAGACATTAGTGCATTCGTTAAACAGTTTTATGAGAGCATAGAGCTCATAAAAGCTTAAAATAAATGGCTATATTTTATATGATACTAAGGACCCCCGTGGAAGAGCATGTGGAGGCTCGGTTTTACTTATTAAGGCCAGAATCAAACATTATTTACTGCGTGATTTTTGTGAGGGTTACCTTCAAGCAACAAATATCTGTCTTGAAGAATTTCACCAAAGCTTAGTTATTTCTTCGATTTATTCACCTAATAGATTTCAAATATCGGAAAGTCAGTATAGCGAATTCTGCAAATCACCTGTTTCATAGCATCAGGCGACTACAACGCTAAACATACGATTTGGGGATCGCACCTAATAACCCCAAAAGGTCGTGTTTTGTTTGACACTTTCAAAAATGCGTCTGAATGTGATATCAAGTGGACAACCCAGCTATTGGCCTACTGATCGCCAAGAATACCTAATGTTATTGATTTTGGAGCGATTAAGGGTATTCCGAGAGAAATGATTAAAGTTAAAGAGTCACTTGAATTATCCTCAGATCATTCACCCACTATCGTCTATATATGGGACAAACAAAACAGCATATCACCAACGACTAGCACAAGCATTAATTGGTTGAAATATAGAAAGTATCTTAGTACTCATTGTTCGGAAAACATCCCGCTAAGAACAGCTGAAGAACTAGAGCGGAGTCTTATTGATTTTGACCAAAACCGCAAATCAGCTGCCCAACATTCAACAATAACCCGACAACTAGCTAGACACAATCAAATTTAGTCTGTAGATGTCGAACGGCTCTTGGCTGAAAAAAGGAAAAATCGTAGAGAATGGCAATCAAAGAGATCTCCGCAACTCAAAAGCAGACTTAAAGAATGCACGAACCGGCTAAGAGAGATGCTGGAATCTCGAAGAGTAGAATCCCTGAAAAAATATTTGGGAGACCTAGATGCAACTCCTCAATCAGATTATTCATTATGGCACGCTTGAAGAAATCTTAAAAGGCCAGTCTTACGTAAACCTCCCTTACGAACTTCATATGGAGGCTGGGCATGGATTGATACCGATAAAGGCAATTTATTTGCTGGAAATTTGAAAAAGATTTTTAACCCCAAATATATCGACTGTTACAGTTGAGTTGCCAATTGTCGAGGCTAGTGCTGTAGTACCGCTAAGATTTGAATTTGGTGATATTGAAAAGGCGTTGATAAAACCAGTAACAAGATATTATTTTAGTTACCCCGTATAGGTCGGAAAATCATTCTTTTTATTTTTATTTCCATTTTACGACTAGAGTACTTTAGGTGTCCTTGATTGCCATGATTCCTAAACCAGGAAAAGGCCACACAAAAATTGAATCATACAGAAATATAAGCCTTTTATCTAACATGTCAAAGCTGTTTGAGAGGATGTTAATAACTAAGCTGAACCCTATTCTAAGCGACAAAATACGTATTCCAAACCATCAATTCGGTTTCAGGAAAAAACATAGTATGATCGAACAAACTCACAGGTTAGTCAATGTTGTTAAGAAGACATTTGAAGACAGAAAATACTGCTCTACGTTTTTTATCGACGTTTCGCAAGCATTCGATAAGGTATGGCATGAAGGCCTAATATATAAGCTAAAACTGAATTTGCCCGTAAACCTATATAAGCTGCTAGATAGTTATTTAACCGAACGAAAAGTTTTTGTGAAAGAAGGAGATTTTTTGAGCTCACCACAGCCAATCGAAGCAGGAGTTCCCTAAGGTAGTTTATTGGCGCCCTTTTTATAATTATTATATACTTCAGACATGCCAACTAGAAACCGAGTTCACACATCGACATTTGCTGACGACACAGCTTTTTTAAGCCTTCACGAAAGACCCGAAGTATCATCACAATATTTATAAGACCACATATTCAATTTAGAAAACTGGTTGAAGAAATGGAGAATAAAGGTGAATGAACAAACATGCACTCATATAGCTTTCACACTGCGTAAGGAATCGTGCCTCCCTATTTCCATTATGGGGCACTGCTTCAGCTAGCAACGTAGAAAAATGCAAAGGCGTCAAAATAAGATTCTTCGTATAATTACATCTGCTCCTTGGTATATAAAAAACTCCAACATCCATATAGATCTAAACGTGCCATTATTTAAAGCAGAAATAGCTAAACTTGCCATAAGGTATTTAAAGAAGCTTGAAACTCATCGGAATCCACTGGCCCGTAACATACTAAATGAACCTGGTTACATTCGACTAACAAGGAGGACCACTGCTTCTCTCATCCGTACAGCAGAGGGATAACCCACAAATTACAGTAACAGTGAAACATACATTTTTTTGTCCAGCACTGCTTGGACTTAACAAGTATATTTATATTTTTAGACTTAGGATATGAGTAATTATTGATAGTTCAATTATATTGAAGATACAATAAATAAAAATTGCGAAAAAAAAATATTTACATAATATGTTTATAAAACTAATAAAACTATTAGGATTTGTTGTGTCTTTTGTTGTTTTTTTTAATAAAAATTAAATAAAACCTCGACAAAAAGCTAGTTTTATTTATGCCGATTTTTTTCTCAAAAAGAGCAGACTTTTCATAAAAATTTTCTGGCAGCCCTGACCAGAAGAGATACAAAAAATTTAAGCACACCAATCTGACAGGTATAGCTTCGAAAATTTTCGTATTGCAATTCAGCAACATCGAATCATTCCTTTGGAGGCAGCGGGCCAAAAACAACGCCAATATATATTTTTTCACGTTTTTTTAAAATTTTTTTCGGCTTTAATGATTTTCATTTGATATTTTTTTTGTCAAATAAATATTAGACCGCGACAGGTAGATCGCAAGGAGTGCAAAGAGATCTCGGGCGATCGGCATTTTGCCGATTTTTACTCTAAAAAATCACGAAACGCCGATTGCCGATTGCCGATTTTTAGTCAAAAAATGCAGATTGTATCAAATCAATTGATTTGGGAGTTTATGCTAAAAATTTAATATATAAATCAAATTCACAATATCTATACATATAATAAAACAGTAAAAGGACTATTTTTGTACATGAAATATTTTTTGAAAGTTTTATTGCTGGTGCAAATAATAATTGAAATAGAATACAAAAAGTAACTTTTAGAACTTTTGTCTGTCTGCCTGAGTTCCTATCACGTACATTTTATAAAATTTTGTGATAGGATATTTCCGCAAAAACAATTCATCTCTAGAGAGAAAGTGGTGAAATTACGCAATTTTACCAATTTATAGGTACTACACATGACAAAACTTTTTATTTTTGATAGCATTTACAAAACTCTAGAATAATTTTGGAACTTTATATATATTTTAAACTTGTATCCTGCATATAAAGAAAATATATGTATAAACCTGAACTCATGCATTAGAAAAGTAAGAATCTTAAAATTTGGTGTGGAGTACTTTTAAGACAAAATCCAACAAAATATTGTCAGAACGCCCACGACATGGCAGGCGTAACTAGTTGTTAATTTTATATATATATATATTTTGAAATTACTTTAAATCACTATGGTTAATAAATACATATGTAATAATGAATAACAAAATTAAATCAACAAATTGATATTATGCTGATCTCGGACACCCATTTAACTACAAATAGCTTTTTTAAAATAAATGGCTGCATTTTTTACGATACAAAAGACCCTCGTGGTAGAGCATGCGGAGGTTCGGCAATATTAATAAAGGCCCGCCTAAAGCACCATCTACTGTGTGATATCTGTACAGATTATATGCAAGCAACCAACATCTGCCTCGAAGACTTTGATCGAAACAGTCATTTCTTCAATTTATTCCCCTCCTAGATTTTCGATATCTGGGAGTTAGTACCGGGACTTCAGTGCCGGATTAAACGAATCGGAGGCCCTAAGCCCTTGAGAGTATGGGGCCCCCTTTTTTCCAATATCTGTTGAATTAATCCTAAATTTTATCATTAATAAGCTTCAAACAACCTAATCGTGTCATTTCAAGGATCTAAACACAATAAAATAAACAAAAAATTTTATTCTGTTATAAAATTTTTGATTATTAATAACAGTACATTAAGTTATAAAATAAACTTTGGGCAACGCCTAACATGACGTTAAAAAACTTTTTTTCTACACTTTCGTTCGCAGAACTCGTTGATGATATCTTCAAAATCAATTTCACGAAGAACATCTGATTCAATCGACATCAAACTTAGAATGTCAAGTCGTTCTTGACTTATAGTACTTTTTTGCTCGTTTTAGCTTCGAAAAAGATCGCTCTGTTGAACAATTTGTAATCATGAGAGTTAAAAAAATGCGAAGAGCAATTTCGACATTTGGAAAAACAGCTGCAAGATTATCTTGAATCAAACTTTCGTAGAGTTCAGAGTGTGTGAATTTTGGCTTTGCTGGAAATTTTGATTTCATAAAAGTTTGAAACTGTGTGAGTTCAAGGTAAAAATCTTCTAAATCGTCAAAGTAAAATTGAACCAAATTTGTAATCTTTTCACGGCGATCATTTTCTGCCAAATCAAAATCAGCCAAAAATGAAAATCTTTCTGACACCTCTAAGTAAACTTTGCTTCGACGATTGATCTCGATCTTCAGAGTATCGACAATTATAAGGAAACCGTTGACGCGAAAATCGTCTCGAGGATTTAATACAACTTCTGCAGCATCACCAACGTTGGGTTGTTTTTTCTTCGTCGAACTCGCGGTACAATGTAATCTGTATCAGCCAAAATTAATCGAGCTTTGTTTTCAAATTCCTCAAATTTGTCTCTCATCTCATCTAACAAATTTTCTAGCGATGAGTACAATAACGCGCATGTAGCCAGAATAATTTCTTCTGACTGTAATGCTTTGCTTGTTGCCCGAAAGTTGTTCAAAATATCGCTCCATAAAACAAGCATGAAAACAAATTCAAGGGTTTGAATTTTATTCGCAAGACATTCAGCTTCGTGTCTACAGTCTTTTTTTGTGAAGAATCATCAGCAATTTCATTTAGTGCTGCTGCAATTTCGTTGAAAGAATTGACAACTGCCTGAGTGGCGTTCGCGTGAGCTTCCCAACGATTTTGGATAAAGATTTCAGTACCTTTTCGTTTTTGATATATTGATTCAGAACTTGCCACCGGTGTGTTGAGCTTGAAAAAAAAGTGTACAACGATTGTACGATGGAAAAAAAGTCAACCGCGAATAAGGAGCATTTAACGGCGGTTTGTCCAACTAAGTTAAGCGAATGCACCGCGCAAGGTAAATAAATCGCGAATTCGTTCATATTTAACAAGATCGCTTGCATACCTGTGAAAATACCTGACATATTCGGGGCATTATCATAAGATTGGCCCCTGCAGTATTTGAAATCTAAACAGCAAACATCGCATAAAAATTGCAAAGCTTCATCAGCTATTTTAGTACCTTTATGACCGTCAAAGTTTAAAAAAGTTAAAAATCTTTCGACAGGTTTCCGATTCTTAGAAACGTATCGGACAACTATACTAAGTTGATCAACATGAGCGATATCTGGAGTTGAATCGACTGAAAGACTAAAGTAACGCGCGGCCAAAATCTCGTTTACAATATGAGATCTAACTTTTAAATCCATAATGTTGATCAACTCCTCGCAAATTGTTTTTGATAAATAAGAAGGATGCCCTTTTCCTCGGTCTGCAAAGTTTTCAATGTGATTTTTCAAAAAGGGGTCAAATTGCGCAACAAGTTCGAGTAAACCTATGTAATTTCCATTATTCGGAACGCCAAAATGCTCGTTTAATCCTCGAAAAGGTAATCCTCGTTCAGCCAAGGTTATGATGACTGGTATCAATCGTCTGAGTACTTCCTTCCAATAATTTTTTTGGTAGTCAAGTTGAAGTTTGTCGGCAACATCTCCACAGTTCTGTCGCCTTTGAATGTAAGTCAACATACATTCTCTGTGAAGAGATCGATTCTTGTTTTGATGTAATTGAAAAACATTTTTCCAATCATTAAATCCTTTGCCGGTAAGTTTGTTTTGTTTGTCTTTGGGAGCGAACATTTTACACACAAAACAATAGACACAACCAGCTGTTGGAGAATAAATCAGCCATTCGCGCTTGAACCTCTCTTCATTTGCTTTTTTTCCAAAAAACGTGTTTTCTGAGCAACTTCTTGCTCTTGTCTCTGCATCGTAATACCTACGTGACTTCTCAAATGGTCCAGAGTGATTTTGGCACATGTTTGGACCATGATTGACCCAAAAATTGACGTCACCGGCAGTGAAATCACCCCGTTTGAAAAAATAAAACAAAATTAAATTGAAAGTAAAAATTTAAAAAAATTTTGAAAAAAAAATTATCTCAAGTTTTTTGGGGGCCCTTGCTCGAAAAGGGCCCCAGGCCATGGCCTAGTCTGGCCTATTGGATAATCCTAGTCTGCGGGACTTCTTTAAATTACTAGGACCCTGTTTGATAGCAGCTGGCGACTACAACGCAAAACACGTTCTGGGGGTCAAGATTAATTACTCGTCGTGTCGTGTCTTGTTTGACGCAATTTCAATAATGCGCTTAAATGTGATTTCTAGCGGACAACCAACTTTTTGGCCTACAGATCCACATAAAATTCCTGATGTTATTGATTTTGGCGTAGCTAAGGGTCTTCTAGAAGATATGCTTAACGTTGAAGTATCACTTGAATTATCGTCAGATCATTCACCTACTATTGTTTCAATATGGAACCCCCGAGAAATAGTTTCACCGACTGGATTTCTAGTGACGTTAAGCAGTCGCGTGGATTGGCTTATATATAAAAAATATCTCAGTACTCATTGCTCACAAAACATTCTGCTAAGAACACCAAAAGACATCGAGTCGTGTCTTACTGATCTTGATAAAAACCTAAAATTAGCTGCTCAACATTTAACAATAACGCGACAACAAACAAGATATAATCGAATTAGCTCTGCAGACGTCGAAATGCTCTTGACAAAAAAAAGAAGAATTCGAAGGGAGTGGCAAAATTACAGGTCGCCTCAACTCAAATTCAGACTAAGGGAAATAAAGAAACGGCTAAGAGAGCTACTAGAATCCCGAAGGACTGCTTCAATACAAAGATATTTGGAAGGCCTCGACTCTAGCCCACAATCGGATTACTCATTACGGCGTGCGACAAGATACCTTAAACGACCAGTCATACGTAAGCCTCCTTTGCGTACTTCTTGTGGAGACTGGGCAAGGAGTGATATCGAAAAAGGAAACTTATTTACTAATCATTTAAAAACCGTATTTACCCCGAATTTACCTTCTGCTGTAGTGGAACTGCCACCCATAGATGATGAAGCAGTAATGCCCCTTGGATTTAACTTACAAGATGTCGAAAGGGCAATTGCTAGTTTGAACACCAAGAAGGCTTATGCTTTTGACAAAACAAGTAACAAGATGATAATGGAACTTCCCCAGGTATCAGTTAGAATAATTCTATTTATATTTAATGCCATTCTACGCCTTGAGCATTTTCCCTCAGAATGGAAGGTATCCCTTATTACTATGATACCTAAGCCAGGAAAAGATCACACAAAAAACTATTTGAGAAAATACTAATTACTAAGCTAAACCCAATTCTGAGCGAAAAAGGATGCATTCCGAACCACCAATTCGGTTTTAGAAGACAGCACAGCACTATTGAACAAACGCACAGATTAGTAAATGTAGTAAAAAGGGCTTTCGAGGAAAAAAATATTGTTCTGCGCTTTTCATAGACGTTTCTCAAGCGTTCGATAAAGTATGGCATGAAGGCTTAGTTTACAAGTTAAAGCAAAACCTGCCGACTAATTTTTATAAATTGTTAAAAAGTTATTTAACTGATCGTAAGTTTATACTTAAAGAAGGAGATTTTTTAAGCTCACCTCAACCAATTAAAGCTGGAGTTCCCCAAGGAAGTATTTTAGGACCCGTTTTATATTTGCTGTATTCATCCGATATGCCAACTAGCAGTCGAGTCCACACATCAACATTTGCTGACGACACCGCTTTTTTAAGCATTCATGAAAGCCCCCAAATATCATCGAAATACTTACAAGACCACATTTCTTATTTGGAATTATGGTTAAAAAAATGGAGAATAAAAATTAACAAACAAAAATGCACTCACGTAACTTTCACACTGAGTAGAGTCTCATGCCTCCAATACAAATTAATAAACAGACCATACCCCAAAACTCAGAGGTAAAATACCTCGGCATACATCTCGATAGACGCTTAACCCGGAAAAGTCACATAGAAGCAAAATTGACCCAAATGAAGCTAAAAGCAGTGCAAATACATTGGCTCATTGGCAGAAACTCAACCCTAAATTTAGATTGCAAACTTCTACTTTATAATTCAATCCTTAAACCAATATGGTGCTACGGCTCTCAGTTATGGGGCACTGGCTCAGCTTTAAATTTAGAAAAAATTCAAAGGCGCCAAAATAAGATTTTACGAATAATTACAGCCGTATATGAAAAACTCGAACATTCGCAAAGATCTAAACGTGTCACTAGTTAAGGCAGTAATAGCGAAACATGTAACAACGTATCTGAAGAAGCTTGAAACGCATCCAAACCCGCTGGCCCACAACATCCTAAATGATCGTGGTTACGTTCGACTAAGAACGAGGAATATTGCTTCTCTTGGCCGAACATCACAGATGTGACTAATTTATTATAGCAACAACCGTGTCATCATACAGTTTTTTGTCTAGCATTGGTTGGACTTCAGTATATATGTACATATATGTATTTTAGTTTAGTTTAGTTTAATTTAATTTTTTTTTTGTTATTTTTTTTTTTTTTTTGCTTTAACTTTTAAGATTTGAGCACTTATTGTTAGTTCATAAAAAATTTAAAGATACAATAAATAAATAATATGAAAAAGAAAAAAAAATTAATATTATTTTTGATATTTTTAAGGATTTGACTAATTTCATTGATGGAAATGAAAAACAAGCGTTAGATTCTGAGTACCGAGTATTGCAATATCTTGAATTTGTACAAATATTTACAAAGACCACTTTTACACCTTGCAATAAACGCCGCAACTTTTTCATGCAACTTTTTTCTTGTTAGTAAGAGGGGTTGGGAGGCAAGCGGGGTTGAAAAAGTTGCATGACAAAGCCTGACGAGGCATTTTTTGTTTTTTGTTTTTGATTATTTTCAATTTATTTTTTTAAAGTGTTGTCTACTTTTTGACTACAGAAAAAAACGACAAGTTGTATTTATGTTTTGTATAAAAAACTTATTTCCAAATTATAATTTAAGATATATATGTATATATAAAAAATTTCATTTTAAACAAAAATCTCACAAGAACAAATTGGGCGGTACTCTTAGTTTCGCAGTTACGGACCCCATTAAATTTGTATGTAAAGTATGGTAAATCTCGACTATTTTAGTGTAGAATGAAGTATTATGCGTGCGATTGGAAAGGTAATTAAAAGTATTATCCAAATAAAATGAAATTAATAAAAATAAGTCAGCCAAATGCGAGTCAGAATCACACAAGTATGGTTTCGAACTATGTTCAGTTCAACTTTAAAAATTCAAGTCTATAATTTTTTACGTCTTATGAGTGAGGCATGCTTTAATTTTAAATTATTTTTTCTACTAGAGCATAGTACTAAATATCCTGTGTAAATATCAAGTGTTTGCCTACAAGGTTAAGAAGAGAAAGGCAAATTTCGCAACTTTGAGACATTAAGGGACCACCCCATTATTATTAAATTTATTTTCGTTTCTTGTTGTTACTGTAGATATTGTTAAATATGTGTAAATTTTAAGTGTCAATATAAGGTTATATATGTAAAATCGAATCATTATCGAAACACCCTTTAATTTTTGTTGTAAGGGACAAATTTGTACATAGTTTGCGTAGGTGTAAAGTGTCTACCCGTTCCGGTTCAAAAATTAGGCTACAACTATTCGAAAATATTTGCCACTCTCGCAAAACCCTTTATTTTTATTTTTTGTACTTTTCCATAAATTCACACACTCTATATATACTCGCGTTTAAAAAAACAGTCATATTCGCGAAAACTGCATCACTATCGAAATAACGAGTGATTTTTTAAGAGCTTGAGAACTTTTTTTTTAAAAAAAAACGCATAAAATTTGCAAAATCTCATCGGTTCTTTATTTGAAACGTTAGATTGGTCCATGACATTTACTTTTTGAAGATAATTTCATTTAAATGTTGACCGCGGCTGCGTCTTAGGTGGTCCATTCGGAAAGTCCAATTTTGGGCAACTTTTTCGAGCATTTCGGCCGGAATAGCCCGAATTTCTTCGGAAATGTTGTCTTCCAAAGCTGGAATAGTTGCTGGCTTATTTCTGTAGACTTTAGACTTGACGTAGCCCCACAAAAAATAGTCTAAAGGCGTCAAATCGCATGATCTTGGTGGCCAACTTACCGGTCCATTTCTTGAGATGAATTGTTCTCCGAAGTTTTCCCTCAAAATGGCCATAGAATCGCGAGCTGTGTGGCATGTAGCGCCATCTTGTTGAAACCACATGTCAACCAAGTTCAGTTGTTCCATTTTTGGCAACAAAAAGTTTGTTATCATCGAACGATAGCGATCGCCATTCACCGTAACGTTGCGTCCAACAGCATCTTTGAAAAAATACGGTCCAATGATTCCACCAGCGTACAAACCACACCAAACAGTGCATTTTTCGGGATGCATGGGCAGTTCTTGAACGGCTTCTGGTTGCTCTTCACTCCAAATGCGGCAATTTTGCTTATTTACGTAGCCATTCAACCAGAAATGAGCCTCATCGCTGAACAAAATTTGTCGATAAAACACATTTCGAACCGAACATTGATTTTGGTAATAAAATTCAATGATTTGCAAGCATTGTTCGTTAGTAAGTCTATTCATGATGAAATGTCAAAGCATACTGAGCATCTTTCTCTTTGGCACCATGTCTGAAATCTCACGTGATCTGTCAAATACTAATGCATGAAAATCCTAACCTCAAAAAAATCACCCATTATAAGTGAAAAATATGTCCCTGTCCTAACACAGTAATTTACCTCCTGTAAAAATTTAAAGACTCTAACTATTATGGTTCAAAATTTTGACCGTATACATGCAAATCTCCTCACTATTTATTTATATAAATTTTAACTTTATTCCTCTTACTGATTAAGAAATAAACACATATACGTGAAAAACGAGTCTCTTTCGGAACACCCTAAAAGTTTTAGTAGTTGTTGTTATAGCGGCCACAGATATACACCATCTGTGAAAATTTCAAGAGTCTACCTATAACGATTCCAGAGATAGAAGGCGCTGACAGACATTGTAGCGAAAACAATTGGGTTACTTTTTA
Organism: Phasia obesa; assembly: GCA_949628195.1. NCBI lineage: Eukaryota > Metazoa > Arthropoda > Insecta > Diptera > Tachinidae > Phasia > Phasia obesa. The sequence continues at coordinate 99,375,285 of OX451216.1, forward strand.
CCTTTGGGAAACATTTTAGGTGAACAAACAAATATTTTTTTTTTTAATTTTCATTCTTTTTGTCAGAACATAGACAAGAAAATCCTTTAAAAAAACTTTTTTTGTGCTTGCTTGATATTTTATAATATTTTTCATTAATGTCAATTTAGTTAGATAGTACTTTTAATTACCATTCCAGTGATACTCATATTATCTCATTCCATTAAATAGTTGAGATATACAAAACTTTACATAGAAACTTTAGTGGTCAGTAACTCCAAAACAAATTAAAATTAATTTTACAACAATATATTACTTATTTTTAAATATTTATAATGTGTGTGTGTGTTAATATTATATTAAGAATGTTTAACCGCTTAATCATAATTAAATACGTTTAGTCGAAAATACAGTTTTTTGTTTATTTATTAATAACACAGAAAAGCATAAAAAACAAAACTTTCAAAAATAAATATTTTGAAAAAATTCAAATGTAAAAGAATACAGGGTTTCGAAGCAACTTTAAAAAAGAATAGGAAAAAAACTCGGCGTTTGTTGCAAGGTGTAAAAACGGTCAAAGACTGAAAATAATTTATTTAACTACTGAATAATGCGAGGAGATTCCGCAAAAGCTCTTAAAATTTTAACAGAATGTGTGAAACAAACTATGATTCTGCCACATTCGTCGCAAATGTTGAATGAATATTTAGTGCTGTCATTTAAAAATAAATCAGTCAAGAGCGAGTAAGTCTCGCACAGGTAGGGTTCCGTACTATGTTTAGTACGACTTTAAAAATTCAAGTTGTTAACTTTTTCATGTCGTATGGGGCACTCTTTAAAATCAAATCAAATTCGCGAAAAATTGTATCGCTATTGGAACACCCATTAAATTTTAGGAGTTGTTATTATAACGGCCATGGTAATACACTTTCTATGAAAATATCAGGCGCCTACATATTGCGGTTAAAAAATAATATACATGAAAAATATGTCACTGATGGAACACCCTTTAGTAATTAATAATTGTTACAGCGGCCGAAGTACAACATCTACTGTAAACAATTCAAGAGTCTACCTACTACGATTAAAAAAATAAGGCTATTTAAGTAAAAATCATGTCTCTGTCGGAACACCTTTTAATTTTTGTATTTGTTATAACGGCCATGGAAATTCTCTTTCTATGAATATATCAAGAGTCTACCTATTGACACTAAGAAAATAAGTCACTATATGTGAAAAACATGTATTGTCGGGACACCCTTTAATTTTTGGTAAATGTCATATCTGCCGTGGCAACATATATTATGTACAAAATTTTAAGAGTCTACATATTACGGTTCAAGAAATAAGGCGTTATACATGAGAACCACGTCACTATCGGAACACCCTTTAATTTTTATTATTTGTTATAGTGGCCATAGTAATAAACCTCCTATAAAAACTTCAAGAGTCTTCTTATTATCGTTCAAAACTTAGGCCATATACACGCAAAGCACGTCACTCTCGAACACCCTTTAATTTTAAGGTTTAATTTTATATACTTGTTTAGAAAGCGAACATAGAGTTAATTACTGTCTGCAAATTTTAAGTGGTTGCCGCCTATAGCACAATAAATAAAGACATAAAGGCAAATAACACGTCACTTTCGGAACACCCTATAAGTTTTAGTATTTGTTGCTATAGTGACCACAGTTATACACCTTCTGTGACAATTTCAAGAGCCTACCTATTAGGGTTCAAAACTTAGGCCTTATTCATGCAAATCACACCACTGCCGAAACACCCTTTAATTTTTAGATTTATTTTTTTCGACTTGTTTATAAAGCGAACTAAGTTTTAATTACTATCGGAACACCCTATAAGTTTCAAAATTTGTTGTTATAGCAACCACAATTATACACCTTCTGTGAAAATTTCAAGAGTCTATCTATTATGGTTCAAAACTTCGGCCTTATACATGCAAATCACGTAACTATCGGAACACCCTTTTATTTTTAGATTTATTTATTTAGATTTGTTTATAAAGCGAACTAAGTTTTAATTACTGCTTGTAACTTTTTAGTGTATGCCTCCTACAGTTCAAGAAATAAGCACATATTCGTGAATAGCACCTCTCTATCGGAACACCCCATAAGTTTTAGTATTTGTTACTAAGCGGCCACAGTTATACACCTTCTGTGAAAATTTCAAGCGTCTACCTATTATAGTTCAAAACTTTGGCCTTATACATGCAAATCACACCACTATCGGAACACCCTTTAATTTTTAGATTTATTTTTTTGTACTTGTTTATATAGCGAACTAAGATCTAATTAATGTTTGTTAATCTTTAGTCTGTGCCTCCTACAGTTCAAAAAATAAACACGGGAATAACACCTCTCTATTGGAACACCTTATCAGTTTTAGTATTTGTTGCTATAGCGGCAACAGCTATACATCATCTGTGAAAATTTCAAGAGTCTACCTATTACGGTTCCAGAGGTAAAAGGCTTGACAGGCGGTGTTTTTACCCTTTGGGTACGGAACCCTAAAACCCGTTGTAAAAAAATAATGAAAAAAAATACAGTTGTTGTATTAAAACAAGTTTGTTTTTTGCTTTTGGTTGAATTTATTCACACAATTTGTAAAAACAAATTTGTTAATGGCGACCTAAATCGCGGCCGCACTTATCAGCGCACAACTTAAACTGTTTCATCGTTTTATAAACATGAAGACAACATTTTTTAAAAAGATAGATAATAAAATAATTTAAGTTAATTTTTTCGTATGCAATTAGGAATACATTTTAGATTTTTACATTTCTGCTCAATTGTATTTAATATGTCAATACAACTGGATTTATTAAGTTTTAAATAATAATTCCTTCTAAAGTTAAATTTTCTAAGGAACATTGATATTTGTTTTTAGGGTTCCGTACCCAAAGGGTAATAACGAAACCCTAATGTTTTCGCTATAACGTCTGTCCGTCTGTTAGCGCCTTTTATCTCTGGAACCGTAATAGGTAGACTCGTGAAATTTTCACGATAACTGTTACGGCTATAGCAACAAATACTAAAACTTATAGGGTGTTCCGATAGAGAGGTGTTATTCACGAATATGTGTTTATTTCTTGAACTGTAGGAGGCATAGACTAAATATTTACAAACAGTTATTAAAACTTAGTTCGCAATATAAACAGGTATAAAAAAATAAACCTAAAAATTAAAGGGCGTGATTTGCAGGTATGAGGCCTAAGTTTTGAACCGTAATAGGAAAAGTCTTGAAATTTTCACAGGTTATGTATAGCTGTTGCCGCTATAGCAACAAATACTAAAAATTTTAGGGTGTTCCGATAGAGAGGTGTTATTCACGAATATGTGCTTATTTCTTAAACTGTAGGAGGAATACACTAAAAATATGCAAGCATTAATTAAAAATAAGTTCGCTTTATAAACATGTCTAAAAAATTAAACCTAAAAATGAAAGGGTGTTCCGATTGCGGCGTGATTTGCATGTATAAGGCCTAAGTTTTGAATCATAATAGGTAGACTCTTGAAATTTTTATAGAAGGTGTATAACTGTGGCCTCTATAGCAACAAAATTTAAAACTTATAGGGTGTTCCGATAGAGATGTGTTATTCACGAATATGTGTTTATTTCTTGAACTGTAGGAGGCATAGTCTCAAGATTTAAAAACAGTAATTGAAACTTAGTCCGCTATATAAACAGGTATAAAAAATAAACCTAGAAATTAAAGGGTGTTCCGATAGTGGCGTGATTTGCATATATAAGGCCTAATTTTTGAACCATAATAGTAGACTCTTGAAATTTTCACAGAAGGTGTATAACTGTGGCCGCTATAGCAACAAATATTGAAACTTATAGGGTGTTCCGATAGAGAGGTGTTATTCACGAATGTGTGTTTATTACCTGAACTGTAGGAGGCATACAGTAAAAATTTACAAACAGTAATTAAAACTTCGTTCGCTTTATAAACAAGTCTAAAAAAATAAACCTAAAAATTAAAGAGTGTTCCGATAGTGGTGTGATTTGCATGTGTATGGCCTAAGTTATGAACCATACAAGGTAGACTCTAGAAATTTTCACAGAAGGTGTATAACTGTGGCCACTATAGCAATAAATACTAAAACTTATCGGGTGTTCCGAAAGTGAGGTGTTATTTGCCTTTGTGTTTTTTTTTTTCTTAGCTATAGGAGGCAACCACTTAAAATTTGCAGACAGTAATTAACACTATGTTCGCTTTCTAAACCTTAAAATTAAAGGGTGTTCCGAGAGTGACGTGCTTTGCGTGTATATGGTCTATGGTATGGTTGAACGATAATAAGTAGACTCTTGAAGTTTTTCCAGGCGGTTTATTACTATGGAAACTATAACATTTATAAATATAAAATTTAAGGGGTGTTCCGACAGTGACGTGATTCTCATGTATAACGCCTTATTTCTTCAACCGTAATAGGTAGACTCTTAAAATTTTGTACAGGGGATATCTTGCCACGGCCGATATGACAATTACTAAAAATTAAAGGGTATTCCGACAATGGCATGTTTTTAAAGTATAGTGACTTATTTTTTTAATCGTAATAGGTAAACTCTTGATATATTCATAGAAAAAGAATTTCCACGGCCGTTATAACAAATAACAAAATTAAAGGGTGTTCCGACATGGACATGATTTTTACTTAAATAGCCTTATTTTTTTAACCGTAATAGGTAGACTCTTGAATTATTTGCAGTAGATGTTGTACTTCGGCCGCTGTAACAATTGCTAATTACTAAAGGGTGATCCATCAGTGACATATTTTTCACGTATATTACCTTACTTTTTGATCCGCAATAGGTAGGCCTGAAATTTTTATAGAAAGTGTATTACCATGGCCGTTATAACAATTCCTAAAATTTAAAGGGTGTTCCAATAGCGATGCAATTTTCGCGAATATGACTTAGGTTTTAAAAATAAAGGGTGAGCCATAAGACATGAAAAAATTAACAACTTGAATTTATAAAGGCCTACTAAACATAGTACGGAACCCTAGATGTGTGAGACTAACTCGCACTTAACTGATTTATTTATATTCATCTTTATAATTTTTCATAAATACCTATTAAATACGAATCCTCGACTTCCACTAGATTATTTAATTTATTTTTAGCCATTTTACTTAATTTTCAAGTTTACTTGAAAAATAAAAAATGTAGCCAAATTAATGTAAAAAATGTCAAATGTATAAAAATAACAATTTACATTTAATGTCATCACTAATCAAGTGTTCAAATTATTCAGATTTTTCTCCTTTTTAGGGTTCCGTACACAAAGTGTAAAAACGTAACCCTATTGTTTTCGCTACAATGTCTGTCCGTCTGTCCGTCTGTCAGCGCCTTTTATCTCTGGAACCGTAATAGGTAGACTCTTGAAATTTTCACAGATGATGTATAGCTGTTGCCGCTATAGCAACAAATACTAAAACTTATAGGGTGTTCCGATAGAGAGGTGTTATTCACGAATATGTGTTTATTTCTTGAACTGTAGGAGGGATAGACTCAAGATTTAAAAACAGTAATTAAAACTTAGTTCGCTATATAAACAAGTATAAAAACATAAACTTAAAAATTAAAGGGTGTTCCGATAGTGGTGTGATTTTCATGTATAAGGCATAACTTTTGAACCATAATAGGTAGACGCTTGAAATTTTCACAGAAGGTGTATAGCTGTGGCCTCTACATTAAAAAAACTTAACTTATAGGGTGTTCCGATAGAGAGGTGTTATTCACGAATATGTGTTAATTTCTTGAACTGTAGGAGACATAGTCTCAAGATTTAAACACAGTAATTAAAACTTAGTTCGCTATATAAACAAGTATAAAAAAGTAAACCTAAAAATTAAGGGTGTTCCGATAGTGGTGTGATTTGCATGTATAAGGCATAAGTTTTAAACCATAATAGGTATGTAGACGCTTGAAATTTTCACAGAAGGTGTATAACTGTGGCCGCTATAGTAGCAAATACTAAAACTTATAGGGTGTTCCGATAGAGAGGTCTTATTCACGAAAATCTCCTTATTTCTTGAACTTTAGGAATACACTAAAAATATGCAAGCAGTAATTAAAACTAAGTTCGCTATATAAACATGTCTAAAAAAAAACCTAAAAATTAAAGGGTGTTCCGATGGTGGTGTGATTTTCATGTATAAGGCATAAGATTTGAACCATAATAGGTAGACGCTTGAAATTTTCACTGAAGGTGTATAGCTGTGGCCTCTATAGTAACAAATACTAAACTTATAGGGTATTCCGATAGAGAGGTGATATTCACGAATATGTGTTTATTTCTTGAACTGTAGGAGGCATAGTCTCAAGATTTAAAAACATTAATTAAAACTTAGTTCGCTATATAAACAAGTATAAAAAATAAACCTAGAAATTAAAGGGTGTTCCGATAGTGGTGTGATTTGCATGTATAAGGCCTAATTTTTGAACCATAATAGTAGACTCTTGAAATTTTCACAGAAGGTGTATAACTGTGGCCGCTATAGCAACAAATATTAAAACTTATCGGGTGTTCCGAAAGTGAGATGTTATTTCCCTTTATGTCTTTATCTCTTTGCAGACAGTAATTAACACTATGATCGCTTTCTAAACAAGTATATAAAATTAAACCTTAAAATTAAAGGTTGTTCCGAGAGTGACGTGCTTTGCGTGTATATGGTCTAAGTTTTGAACGAAAATAAGAAGACTCTTGAAGTTTTTACAGGCGGTCATTACTAGGGAAACTATAACAAATCATAAAAATTAAAGGGTGTTCCGACAGTGACGTGATTCTCATGTATAACGCCTTATTTCTTCAACCGTAATAGTTAGACTCTTAAAATTTTGTACAGGGGATATGTTGCCACGGCCGATATGACAATTACTAAAAATTAAAATGACATGTTTTTAAAGTATAGTGACTTATTTTTTTAATCGTAATAGGTAAACTCTTGATATATTCATAGAAAAAGAATTTCCACGGCCGTTATAACAAATAACAAAATTAAAGGGTGATCCGACATAGACATGATTTTTACTTAAATAGCCTTATTTTTTTAACCGTAATGGGTAGACTCTTGAATTATTTACAGTAGATTACTTTGGCCGCTGTAACAATTGCTAATTACTAAAGGGTGATCCATCAGTGACATATTTTTCACGTATATTACCTTATTTTTTGATACGCAATAGGTAGGCCTGATATTTTTATAGAAAGTGTATAACCATGGCCGTTATAACAATTCCTAAAATTTAAAGGGTGTTCCAATAGCGACGCAATTTTCGTGAATATGACTTAGGTTTTAAAAATAAAGGGTGCGCCATTATACATGAAAAAATTAACAACTTGAATTTATAAAGGCCTACTAAACATAGTACGGAACCCTAGATGTGTGAGACTAACTCGCACTTGACTGATTTATTATTTTTGCTAACGGTAAACATGGCTTATTTTTAAATAAAGTATTTAAGTTGCCAGCGTCGTGTATATGGTGGGGGCGATAACTAAAAAAAGGTATGGAAATAACATGGCAATAGTATTACCTACGTCACTGTGCTTATTAGAGTATAACCTTGAAAAAAAATACATAATGAATCGTTAACAAAGAAAAATATGCAAAAGCAATGAGTGAAGTGTTTTTTGTATGTACTTTCTATTTACTTAATATTATTAAGTAAATAGTATTTGTATAACTTTTCTTTTGTATGTATTATATACGTCAATATAATTTCGGAAAAAAAAACAAATTAAAATTTCTATTGGCGTTATTTTGACGTATGCGCCATTATTGAAAAATATTTCCCAAAAGGTGGCTTTTACGGCAATATGTTATTATTTTTTTTAGAACTAAAAATGTCTAAAACTTAAACAATTTTTTCTATGACTTAAAAAATTTTTCCACTATTCGATAAAGGATAATTAAAATAATATCTGACAAAAATATTCATCCCCTTTTTTCGACACATTGTTTTTATGTAAGCTGTGAAAACTTTAAATTCAATTTCCCAAAAAAATATTTTTTGGAGTTACGTCAAAATAACTTCGGAACGACGATATGTAGAAACTCATCGATATAAATACATATATTGTTGAAAAAACTTTACTAAATTTCGATCGATTTTGAAATTCTTATTTTGACATTTTTAGTTTATGCTCATTTCATGTCCTTAAAACGAGTATTTTAAACTAAAAATGTCAAAAAAGAATACACGTATTTTTGCTATGCATTTTTAGAATTTTAGCGATAGCTTTAGCTACGAGAATTACAGAATATGACCCTTCGTCAACAAATATCCGACAACTCTGTTCTTTACATTCTGTCTTTTTGTTTATTTTTATACCCTTCAGCACCGGTTGAACGGGTATATATAAGTTTGTCACTCCTTAGGAGAATTTTTTTCGAAAAAATTTTTTTATAAAATTTAAAAAAAAAATATTTTTACAAATAATTCGCGAAAAATTAAAAAAAAAAATCAATATTTCTATGAAAATCATGACTGTACCATAACATGTTTTTATGCCCATTACCGCAGGTGGAATGGGTATATAGAAGTTTGTCATTCCGTGTGTAATGTCTACAATATTCATTTCCGACCCCATAAAGTATATACATATATGTATATATATATATATAGAGAGAGAGAGAGAATTTGATTGAGCGATGTCCGTCTGTCCGTGTTGACGTTGAAATGTCGTTTGCCACGGCACCAGAAGAGATACAAAAAATTTAAGCACACCACCTGTCAGGCATAGTCTCGAAAATTTTGGGATTGTAATTCAGCAATATCGGATCATTCCTTTGGAGGCTGTGGCCCAAACACCACGCCCACCTATATTTGTTCACGTTTTTTTCTTTTTTTTCGGCTTTAATGATACTGGGGTAGATCGCAACGAGTGTATAGAGATCTCGGGGGATCAATAACCCCCTGCGAGGGGATATTTTTGTTTCTTTTATTGTTTAAAAAAATCAATAAAATTAAAAACAAACACTTTTAAATTTAAAAAAAATATTTTTTTTTAATATGTATTTACAAAACATTTTCAGAAAGATATTTTTATAGAAAAATTTTTCGAAAAAAATTTTACAGAAAATGTTAAAAAAATATTTTTACAAACAATTTTCGAAAAATTAAAAAAAACAAGTAAAAGTGCTATATACAAAAAGTGCTATAGACAATTGTAGCCAACGGAATATGTTTTCATTTAGCTACGTCTATTTCTTTAAAGCATGAATAATTAGTTTTTTCTCAAACTTATTTTAATTTATGTAAATAGTCAACAATATGAATAATGCTGTACATGTCTGTAAACATAAATTACCGCGGTAAAGAATATTCAGCACGACATTTTTGTCCACGTTAGTCTGAATATCTAAAAGAAATTCCATTTAAAAATTTGTTTTAATGTTCAAGTTAAAATAAAGCATTGTTGTACTTATTAGTTTGGAAATGCTCACCACGAAATCAAACAGGAAATATAAAAATAAATGTTAGTTTTGGGACTTTAAAATTTAAGTTTAAAAAAATATAATAAGATAATAAATAATCACCCTTATGCCATTTAGCGTCATCAATACGGAACGATGTCGTTTTGCATCGATTGTTGTAAATCGGTATCCCCATCATCAATATCAAATTTTATCGATAAGCTTCGATGCATTTTTCGTATGCCTTCCGCAACGTTAATGACGGCATCGATTTAAATTGGCTCTGATTTTATCGTCGGTCTGGTTTGTGTCGAAACAGTTTTAGTGTTTTGCCAAAGGTTTACCAAAAAGGCAGTCCTCCCAATGCCTTCAAAGAGTAGTGGGAAAGAATTGCAACGATATTAAATGCCCTTGGTCCACCGAAAAGAGCAGGCGATGGTTGGCAAAATGTAAGATAAATAGTTATAAAATGATTATTGCATAATAAAATTGATTTTATTATGCAATAATCATTAAAATTCAAAGTGAAGAAAAAGATTTATAATCAGGGACAAAAAAACATTTTAGTTACATAAAGTTATATGAATAATAGTTTATATTAAAACTGTAGGACCTTTTCATTTTTTATATTTTTATTATAAAAACTGAAAACAAAAAAAAAAAAAAACAGCTATCTAAATTGTTAGAGATGTGCTTTAAAAAACGATAAACCATCGACATAGTTACACTGTTCTTATGGCATACCAGTTTTGTATTAAATTGATAACGATGTCGATAAAATTTGAGATTGATATTGAATTGATGACGATGACGACGACGATGACGATAAATGAAATAAGGGTGAATATTAAAAGGCTAAAAAAGTACTTACTTGTCCAAATCAGGGGTTTTATATAAATTCATAGCTAGATCAACTAATATGCTATGATTTGTAGTTTCAAAAAGCAACTTAATAAATATTTTTACGCACTTTACCAAATGTGCTGAAAAGCTCCCAGGTCGATCGATTTCGGATGATGGTATTCGCCATATACCGTTAAATAAATTATTATTTTTTCTATCGTAGAATAACCCATTCACAATATTTCCTAAACTTGTCTTATACTGGCCAAGCAAAAGTTGTTCACTTAAAGCAAGATCGCGGTAATCTGTCGGAGAATTCATATAGTGATATATAAGACGATAAATCGACTTATAGTGTTCTGGAAAACGAGTTGCGCATTCTTCTATATTTTGAATAACCATTCTATAAAGGAGTTTGAGTTCTTCCACAGTTAACGCTTCACCTTTGGCTTGAGTGTTATTCTCATTCTCCGTTAATGAATCATCAGATTCCGAATCACTTTCCACAGTTGAAGCATCAGACGACATGATTGAAGTTGAAGTAGAAAAACAATCCTTAAAAATAAAAAAATATAAATAAAATAGTTTGTTATTCTTGATAGCAGTTAGGGTTACTGATGAAAATTTTCAAAAAGTGGCACGAAAAGGCGACTTATTGAAAAAAGTGCAATTACTTCAATACCAAATTACCACACAAACTTTTTACTTTCAATGCCTGCAAAGAAAAAACTCTGAACATACGTGGTCTGTTCAAAAGAAGAGGGCAAATTTTCGCGGGCTGTGTATATTCGATTATAGAATTTTGTTTTTGTTAATTTGGTACACATGTGTTAGTCATATGTTGGCATTATCAGCCAATTTGGATTAGTAGTTTGTTGTATACAACTGAAAAGGTTTGTCACGTTTGTGTCTGTTCTTCGATTTGTGACTTTTGTAAAAAAATTATCAATGGATATGTATTAAATTTTGCGCAATCAACAAAAAAGCGTACAGTGCATATAAATTATAAAAAAAAGAACAAAAACCCTGTTAAAAAAAAAACAACAACAATGGTGTGTACTTTGTTCTTTCTTTTTTTACAAAAGCATTATTACTTTACTACTTTTAAAATAAAACAAAAACCATAGATGCTAATTAGCCTCTCTAATTTATGTCATAAAATGTAGACAAAACTGATGTAAAGAAACACAAAACAAAAAAATTTAAAACAATTTGTGAAAATTAACTTTTTCTTCTTTTTATAGGGGTTTTCACGATGGTAAATTTACAGTATGCAAATTTGCACTGCATATTGAAGTAGATCGTGAGCGTATTTTTAAATATATTGTATTTTTGTGCAAAGCATTTAATTTTCTTAAAAAAAACTGGCAAATCATGAAAAAGTAAAAAAGAAAAATATAAAATACAAAATAGAAATAAAAACACAAAAAGAAAAATAATAAATAAAATTATTTGTGATTTTTACAAATAATTTGATTTAATATTTTTCCTTTTTTTACAAATAATTCAAATGCATTTTTATTGACATGAAATAAGTTAGGCCTTACCTGCTGAAATGTTTTATTGAACAAAAACCTAAGGTATTCAAATATTGTTGTTTATTTTTAATTGTTTCTGAGTAAATATGCACACGTATTTTTGCTCAAGGTTTTTTAAGTGCAAACGAAACAAAGGGAAGCAGTTTCAATGTATGTATATTTTGTTGTTATGTTGATAAAAACGATGCATTTTTGATCACGTTTGCATCGTTGGCACAGTTTGCACTAGCCATCATGAAAACCCCTTATATTACCTCTTAATTTAATAAGTTTTTAATTATTTTACATTAATTTATTTGAGTCAACAATAACTTTATTTCAATTTATTTTAATTCACTCTCCTTACTATGAGGATATTTTACATTAAAGAATATCAAATTACAACTGAACTTAATGTATACCCTGTTCAAACATACGCCTTAATTTCGAAATTATAGAATTTACTCAATTAAGGGCTTAATTAAGCTCAATTTACCATACGAGAACTCAATTACTAAATTAAGCAATTATTACATAATTGCGTTACTAATGGAATAAAATACTAAATGCAATCTTGTTGTATTTTACTGAGAAGTATGTTCAGTGAGAAAAATTGAGTTTACTACATGACGCAATACCATTACTACAAAAAACAAAACTACATGTATTTTGTTTTCAATTTAAATTTCAGATGTCAAAAAGAGCTGACTGATACAAAAAATTATAAAGCAAACTGTATGGTTTTGTCTTTAAGTGCTTTTACTTGTGTTTAATAAAATAGCTAAATTTTTTTAAATCGCAATTTTTATCAATTTTTTCCAAACCAAAAATTGAAAACGATGTTTAAGCTGTCAAACACTAATTGAGTAAGCTTAATTGAGTATGTGTGAACAATAAATTAAATTGCTTAATTAAGATCAAATTGTCTGAATTAAGAAAGCATGTCTGAACAGGTTTTACTACAAATTCAATCAAACATTTTGAGAGACTCGCATGGCTCTCTTAAGAGACCCATTTAGAATTATATTTTATTTTAGAGCAATGCAAATAATGTTAATAGCAATAAAAAATTAAAATTACAACCACTTTCAGAATAGGTGAGAAAGGAAAATACAAAAAAAAAAGTAGAAATATAATATTGATTACCTAAACTATCATCATCCTCTTTTAAAAACAGCCGTCCCGGCTGTTACAATTGAATTATCTACAAAAAGATTTTATATAAATTTTAAACATAAAATATATTTTACATTAAACCCTTTCTTTGCATTGTTTACATTAATATTACATTTTAATATATAAATTTTTTCATTTTGATTTTAATAATTTTTATATTTTTTGTTTAAGTTTTTATATACTTAAATGTTAAAAGTTTGATTCCTAAAAGTTATTTTTAATAACATATAAGTGATAATTTGTGGCTATGTTAAAAAATTTAAGGTAATACAAAATTTTTGTTTGGATCAAGATCGAGGCATAACATGACAACATACTTTTACAATCTTTTTTAATCGTTTTTTTCTATATAAAGCTTGCTAAACTTATTTCCTACTCTCCTGTCATTCTTAACAAATACCTTGTCACCAGATAAAAAACTTTTTTTTTTCTGTTTGCATTGCGATACTGTAAATTTTTTCATATTGAACCTTAATTCTTCAGAAACACAATGCAGTATATCTGTAGGAAGTTTTCCAGTAATTGTAGTTTTTTTAATTTTTGCTACGCCCAAACAATATCTCACAATTCGCGCTCATTAGTTGCGTAGTTTTGCTGTGTGGCAAATACAGTGCGCGAAATCATCGTGATAGGCTTGCCGTGTTGTAAAAGTACGGCGCTGACTGCGATCGATGAGTCGTCGGTAGTTGGTTTCAAAGGGTCTTCGAAATGAAGATCAAGCAGGAAAACGTCCACTGAAGCCAATATGGTTTTCATCTTTTGAAACGCATTTAATGCTTCTTCATCTAAAACGATTTTTATATTTTTCGATTTCCTTGCTGAAATATGGCTACTGGCGCTACGTAAGAATTTTCTTAGAATCTTTGTTATATGCGCATAGCTCACTCACAATAGCTCACTTTCTAGAGTTTCAGTATTAAAATTACTTAATAAAATTGTAGGTCTGAGTCAGTATTCGATCACTAAGCCATAAATAGAATGAGAGCCACTCGAAGTTCAGTTTTAAGGTAAACTTTGAATTGAACCGCTAAAAAACCACCAACGCGTTATCGTGGGTTAAAAGATTGTATGAAAAAAATGTTTCTCCCTTTATAGCTAAAAAAAGTTTATATAACTAAATTACGAAACATATACATATACATAGAATAAACTTTCCAACACTACGATTACTTTTACTTAATTAAATGGAGATTATTATAGGATATTATATAATTATTATGTAGTTATTATCATATAATTCTTATATTATATAATCATTATATAATTATTATTATATAATTATTAGTTTTGTTACATAATCCTTTACTTGTAATATAAAAATAAAACTAAAATGTGTACGTACGGAAGTGCACTTTATTCCGACGGCTTAGCCGATGTTACTTAGTAAATAAAGCCTTGGAGGCGTTTCAATGCTAATCAACTTTGACTTCTTTCAAAAGAAAAATAAGAAGCAAAATGGGAAAAAAACAACGACTAACCAACCACAAAAAATTTACTGTCCAGAAAATACACTTCAGTTAACGAAAATTTTGCATTGCATTGTTTGCTTAAAATTAGTCCATAAAAGTTAACTTAAAGTGAGTGGTTTTTGTAGTCAGCTACTTATTGTCCGACAGGGTCTGTATGTGTGTCAAAATTGTTGTTTTACAGTTTTTTGTATTTGGTCACAAACGCACATATCGTGGCGTTTATTCTTAAACCACTTAAACGCCAAGAAGTCGTTTTTCAGAAAACGAAAAAAACTTAATAACTTCTTTAATATGGGTTTCAAAAAAATTTTTTTTGCAAAACATGGCTGTGCGAGTCTCTGAAGCGTATACAAACTTTTTTTTAAAGTTGTTACTTACAATTAATTGTAGCCAAATCTGTCGTTTACGTGGTTTTGGCGCAAACAGCAAATTGCAAATTTCTGTGTGTAAATAAACATTTATTTTTGTATTTATCAAAAAACAAAAACTTTTAACTTTACTAAAAATGCTCCAATTGGCCTGCAACTTTCATGATTTTTTTAATCGTAAATACAAAAAACTTAGTGGTTGAGACTTTAACATTTCCAACTTGAAATATAAAAACCATTATATTTTGCATGCAAATGTCATTTGTATGGCGCTTACGAGGTTTTGAAAATGGATTTATTTATTTTTCATACAAACTTGTTAAGATGCGAATGTAGTCTGGTGGCAAATGTTATTTACTACCATAAAAACCAAAAAAGTCAATTTCGAAAAAATGTCGCTTACGTGCTTTAAGAAGAAACGCGACGATATACAATTGCGTCTGACTTTTCACTATACAGACACCCAAGCCGGTCGGTTGCAAAATAACTTGTTGACTCCCTGAGTTATTTTCGTGTGCGCTACCGAATTACTGGCGACTTATCCATTTTTGAGATTTTTTTTTTAATCTTAGTGAAGAAGTTAAGTTTGCATTAAATCAGTGTAATCCAAATCTTCATTTTCTGTGTACAATTGTGCTAAAAAAACAATAATAATAAAAAAAAAAATTAACACCGACGCTTGTTCTCTTCTATTTCAGTTGCGGATGCTTACTGCTTTTTTTTTGCTTTATTGTTTTTTTTAGCTTTGATTTAATTTCAAAATAAACCAGCAAACAAAATAGTATAATGAAAGACAGAAGTTTTTGTTTTGTCATTAAAATGCTTTTGGTAACATTCAACGCATTTTATGTTACCAAACAAAGAAAAAATTTTCAATTAAAAGGCATTTTGACCTTTTTCACAAAGAAATAAATAAATTAAAAGAGGAATTTTTCTTTAATATTATCACCTAATTTGTAATTTAATTAATTCTTTCTTAGAGATAATAAAAACGAACTTAAGCTTGATTATAAAATTTCATTGTATGTAATACATAAACAGTTCGACTAATAATAATTAAAATTTTCAAAACGGAAAAAAGGAAAATGTTTTTTCTTGAACAAAAAAAACTTTATATGCAAAAAATTAAAGAATGGGTTCTACAAGACCATTTATGGATGGAATGCTAGCAAAAAATATTTTACAAAAAACTTTTCAAACGTTAATTTATAGAACAGATTTCATTAAGTCAATTCCCTTGTCACCCCAAACTGTCGCTAGGCGTATTGCCCAAATAGGAAATTCGGTGGAGTCTTCTATTAAAGAAAAATTGATAAATTGCAAATTTCTTTCGTTTTGTTTAGATATAAGTACAGATTTCAATGATCTTTGTCAACTGGTGGTCTGTATAAGACGCATTGATGAACATTTTAATGTTTCTAAATCAATGTTGACAATGGACGCAAACCGCACTTGCGTCTTAATTTATTATTTTAGACTCTACTATGAAGACCGCAGAGCGCATTATAAATAAAATAAGAGGACGACACAATGCCCTCACTGATCGAAAATTTGTAAAATTTTTAACATCTAAAAACGCAGCTTTCAATGATCTTAAAATGTTCACTGAGGTACGTTGGCTCAGTCGTGGCGACTGTCTTAACCGGCTATGTGATTAAAAGAGGAAGTCTTAGAGTTTTTAGAAAAAGAAAAAATCGATGAGTCGGCAAAATTTTTTTTAAAAGATACACCGTTTATATCAGATCTAGCTTTTCTAGCTGATACAACTTCTTTGCTTATTGATTTCAACTTAGAGCTTCAAGGAAAAGGTAAGAATATATCGGATATTTGTAAAATTTTATTTAATTTTAAAACAAAACTATTTCTTATACTTTGCCAAATTAAGTCTTTTCCGGTTTAAAAAAAAAACATCTCTATTGCGCGAATCGCTGTGCGATGCTGCGAAAACTAAGCGAGTTGAGATTTTTGATACACTGCTCAACAGTATTAAAGACAGGTTTGCAGATTTTAAGAGTATACAACTGCAGTTGGATTTATTCAATAACCCTTATAACTATGATGTTATTCAATATGAGTTCGATATACAATCAGAACTTATATTTCTTCGAACCAAAGTCCAAGCTCCGGGAAAATGGGAATAGAATTCTGGAAAAATTTAAATAATTTCGATTTTGCAGAGTTAAAAAGAAATGCTTTGAAATTGTTATCCCTTTTTCCTTCTACATATTGCTGCAAACAATTTTTTTTAGACTTAAAATTTATTTATTTCAAGCAGAGAAATACATTAAGTTCTTCAAATTTAAAACATATTTTGTTAATAAGAAATTGTTACAAAATCTTAAATTTGGAAAACTTAATTTATAATTCCTAAACTCGACCAATCAAATATGTGTGAAAAAAAGTTGCCTAATTCTGTAAAAATGAAGCATATTTTGTATTTAATTTTATTAACTTTTTTAAACTTCATTTCCATTTTGCTTTTAAAAGTAAAATTCATTACATTTGTAATGCTTAGTGTTGTGTTTGCTGGGCAATATTATCTAATCCAATACAGACGCATTTCATTTATTGACAGTTTTGGTTAACTATGCATTAAATGATGATACACGATTTAAATAATTGTTGTCAAATATACAAAATTAGATAAAAACAGTTTCAGATATTGCTCTTGAAAATATTACCTTTAGCCGGCTAATGCTTCCGGCAATGGGTAACCGCCGTTGATTGTTTTCACACGGCAAAGGTTTTTGGCAACGCTGAAACACTGTTGATGTCAGATGGTTTGTCAGCACTGTTGCCAGATTTGCTGATTTCTCTGCATTTTGCTGATTTTTCATCGTAAAATTGGCTAGGTGAGATTTGCCGATTTTCTTCCTCAAATTGCAGATTTTATGAAATGACTGTGATTAGCACTGTTGCCAACTTTTATGATTTCCCACCAAATCTTTGTACTGAAAAACGCCAGAAAGCGCAAAATTTTTTATTTAGCGGTAATTAAAGTGAAAAAATAGCTAAAAATATAACAATTACATTTAAATTCCAGTATATTTAAATTTATTTAAATTTGAAAGCCATTTCTATTCAGTTCTGTCAGTTATGCGATTGGATAATGACTAAGGAAAATTTAATAAAAATTAAAGGAAATTATTCAGTTATTCGACAGTCTGTTGCATTTTAGGCAAATTTTAAAGTAATTTTTATCAGATAAAAATTAAACCTTTCTCTAAAAAAAACTTGTAAAATTTTTAGAAAATTTAGTTTTAAGGAATAAATCCAATCGACAACAGCCTGCTTAGTTAATTTTTACTACAGTTATATTTTCAACGTTTATTGATAAAGCCCATTCTAAATGGTTACGTGAGCAAACAGAACTTGGAATGTCCAAAATCCTCACAAAGTATTTAAGAACATCTTGTCCTCATTTTACAAGCGTAATAACTAATACCTTTTGCTGAAGAGACACAAATGCAACCCGCAAACTAAAAGACTACTGGAGCATATCCAGACAAAGTTATTGTTTTGTCTATATCTCGTCCTGGTGGTATAATTCGTCCCATAAATTTTTGAAAAAATAAGATTAGTTTTAAAAAATATCATGTCACCTAACAATCGATTTATTGTGAATAAAATTTTATCCCACAGCTAGTTACTTAGCACTTATATCTTATTTTTACTTGAAAAAAAAACGGCACTAAACGTGCTATTCCTGAGAAGACGTGGTTCTCGCATTAAAATAATCTCTGTACAAAGAAAATTTGTTTGTTTCCCCCAGCAAGTTTGCTTTGTTCAAATGCATTGGATATTTGACAAAAATTTGTATCTTTTAAAATCAATTAAAAAATCGCAAGATTTCCCGCTAACCGCTAAGAGACCATTTCCCCACGATTGGTATTCCAAAAACGCTAGATTTAGCTGTAAAATCTCCAAATTGGCAACAGTGGTATTTAGGTCACACTCTCTTTTGATCTTTGATCTTTGTCAATTTCATATCGTTGAATAAAAATTCTTCAGACGTTGACACTTTACCTTGGACAAATTAATGAAATTCAAAGATTATTATAAATAAAACATATTCTTTCCCTGGTGGTATAATTCGTCCCATAAATTTTTGAAAAAATAAGATTAGTTTTAAAAAATATCATGTTACCTAACAATCGATTTATTGTAAATAAAATTTTATCCCACAGCTAGTTACTTAGCACTTATATCTTATTTTTACTTGAAAAAAACGGTACTAAACGTGCTATTCCTGAGAAGACGTGGTTCTCGCATTAAAATAATTTTCAACTGTCATTCTGTACAAACAAAATTTGTTTGTTTCCCCCAGCAAGTTTGCTTTGTTCAAATGCATTGGATATTTGACAAAAATTTGTATCTTTTAAAATCAATTAAAAAGTCGCAAGATTTCCCGCTAACCGCTAAGAGACCATTTCCCCACGATTGGTATTCCAAAAACGCTAGATTTAGCTGTAAAATCTCCAAATTGGCAACAGTGGTATTTAGGTCACACTCTCTTTTGATCTTTGATCTTTGTCAATTTCATATCGTTGAATAAAAATTCTTCAGACGTTGACACTTTACCTTGGACAAATTAATGAAATTCAAAGATTATTAGAAATAAAACATATTCTTTCCCTGTCAATATTATTGGCTTTAATTCGAAGACGTTGTTTAGTAGATTTATTTTAGAAGATACAGCTCAAATAATGTTAGACAATTTAAATTAAGATATTCAAGCAATTGAATCCCATAGAGACACTCGAAGCTAGTCTCCTAGTCTGAGGATTGCGGGTTCAATTCTCCCCAAAAACTTTGAGTGTTTTCTGAAGGCAAGCAAGAAGTTTCGCAGGTAGTGTTGTTTAATTCTACGATTTTTTGTGGTGTTCTCAAATTATTTATTTATGTAAAGATGAAACATACTTATATTTTTCTGTTGATTATTAATTAATGATTCTGAATATATATTATTTGATTTTATTTTATACTAGCAGTGCCCACACACTTTGTGTGCCTCCTGACAATATTTTGTTCGATGTTGCTTTGAAAGTAATTCACACCAAATTTAAGACTCTTACTTCTACAGTACTTTACGTATACGTATTTTCTTTATATAAAGTTACCCATCCCTGGATAAAATTGTATATATATTATATTCTGAAATTCTAAAAATAATTGTAAAGTGCTGTAATAGGTGTTTCAAATATCCCGCTTTCAAAAATAAAATGTGTATATCTGTAAAATTGCGTACTTTCACTGCTTTTTCCTCTCTTTCTCTTGGAAATAAGGTATTTTTGCGGAAGAAAGTAACCTATATTAGAATCACAATGCTAAGGTACCTCCTCATAGAATTTTATTAAAATCCATCTAGTAGTTTTTTCGTTATGCGAACACAGACCGGAAAAAAGTTACTGTTTTATTATATGTATGATGATTTTGTGATAATTTTCCTAAAAAAGCATAAAAACCTCGTATTTATGTGTTTTGTTGTTTTACCAAATTTTTCGCTGATTTAAAAAATTTTATCCAGATTTTGCAGATTTTGTATCCCAATTTTGATGATTTTATAGGTAAATTTGTTGACAACACTGTTTGTCAGATCAAAATAGAACATGCTCTAAATGAATTTTTTCAGATGACTTTTCACATGTATTTTACAGAAGCAATGTTTTAACAGCCCCAAACGACATGTTTGTGTTTTACAGAGGGAAATTTGACATGTCAGATAAAAAACACGTCGTGTATGGGACCTTTATTAAGTCAAAATATATCTAAAAATTGGGTAAACGTTTCCTGATGAGCTAAATTAAGCACTTTAAATGGTTTTACACGGCGTATGTTTGTCATATGACTTGTCAGTTTGATAACCTATATGTAATTTCATGTATTTATCAAAATAGACATTTTACATAAGGTTTATAATTTTTGCTTTCAATGTGTAATTACATCTGACATAACCTATAATATATAATTTTTCCGCCACACAGTTTTGTGTTACCAACCACAGCTGATGCAAATGTGCTTTTGGTACCACAAAAAACCTAAAATAGCAAAATATCAAGTTGGCATTACAGGATGTCAGTTGCTTTGTCACATCAAAATAGAACACGTTCTAAATAAAAAATGTCATATGTATTGTACACATGGAAAATACACATGTTAATTTTGAAAGGGTTTACACGACGTGTATAGAATTTACAAATGGAAAAGTGACAAGTCATATGACAAATACACGCCGTGTAAAAGCACTTTTAGCGAAATGTTCATAGAAACTAGCTTACCCAGTAGTAATTCTTTCAGTGAAGTTAGAACTTGTGTTAATAGCACGCTAATAATTAGAAACTAAAATTATAATATTTTAATACCCCAAATATAAATTATTAAAAACTACTTAATTTGTAGCTTTAAAGCACTCTTATCGGGTAAAAAGGGTCAAGAGCATTATTTTGTTTTTACTTTAAAGACCTTTTTGTGGCTTTTGTTGAAAACAGCTAAATTAAACTTATGTTTTGAGTTTTTTTTTCATTAAAAAGTATAGAAAACAGTAACTCATTTCCTGTTTGTCTGTCTTTCTGTCGTTCGCATCACGTAAAAACTACTGGATAGATTTTAAAAAAATTTGTGAGGAAGTATCTTAGTATCCTGATTCCAATACAGGATACTGCAAAAACATCTTAATCGGAGAGATAGTGGAGAAAAAGCCGTGAAAGTACGTTGATTTTTTTTTACCGTTTTAAAGGTACGACATACTTTTAGGATTTTTTTTTTTTTTTTGAAAGCGGGTTATTTTAAATACGGTTGCGGAACAGATGACCTTATTTTAAAATAATGACAAAATATGAATTAGTTACTGCCAAATAGCCAATTGCATAAAATTTGTATTTGATTTGTATTTTTACTTTGTGGAATTACATTCACTGAACCAAATTTCGTATGTAATATTAACGAATAAATTAGTAGAACCTTAACGACAAAAATACTTAAATCAACTTAATTCTTATTCAAATTTATATACGATTTATTCATATACACCAATTTTATTCAAATAAACAGAATTTCTTTTGTCAAAAACATATTTCAATAAAACTTGAAAAAAAAAAATTATAAAAATTCAAATAAAATTCTGTTAAATTAACAAAAAATTTTGTTAAAACGGTAGTAAAACATTCTAAGAAAAACAAAACATAAAATCAGTTAAATTTACAACCCTAAAAGAAGTTAATATGACTAATTTATCCGTTGATTTGACAAATTTTTCGTTTATATTACAATATTTTTTATTTTATTTTTGAAGAAAATTGAATATATGAGCCGTTTTCTTTGGAAGTGGTGTAAGCCTATTTTGACAAAAAATTTGTTAATGATAAAAATGAATACAATTTACTATAAACTTTTTATTTATAAACTTTTTATTTATAAACTTTTTCCAAAAAAGTCTTAAAATTTTCATTGTTTTTATATATATTTTTTATTATAAATTTGTACTACATAATTTCTTTAATGCTTTTTTACATATGTGGCAACATTGTAAATAACATTTTTACAGTTTCCCGTAATTTCGCTATTTCCCCGTTTATTATACAATATAATAAATACAATACCCGTAGAAGATGCAATTCTAAGAAGGGGAAAAATATCAATGGTGAAGAAGTAAATTTGATAAAGATATGTTGAATAAGGGTTTTTAAAAGCAAACCATATACAATGTTCTATAAAAGGTCATTTAGTGATAATGAGGATTTTAAGTCACTAAATTTATTGCCCTCACGGGGAAATATAGTACTAACAAGTTTATGTCATCATTCCAGACCCATCACATTCGAAAAATTGACAGATATGATTGATTTATTACCATTTATCCATCCAATACATCATGACTACTTTCAAAAACTTAATCTAATGAAAAAAGTTAAAATATATTAAAAACAAGAGTATAAATAATGTTGGTTGAATGGTAAATGTTGAAATAAAGCCTTTTTTATTGTTATTTTTTATTGCTAAAGTATTTAATAAAAATTTCATAAAAAGAAATCGGTTTGTTTCAATTGAGATCCCGTAGTTTATATTTTATAAATTTAAGATTCAGTGTGTTTTATTTAATAGTTGACCTGTCTTTCTTTGTTGAGAAGATTTTGTTCGGCTTAAGGTCTTTTACAAAATGTTAAAAATGAAAAAACAATAAGCAAGATTGTTTATTTCATTTTATTTTTCCAATATTTCGGTTAACATCGTTAACCATTACCAAGGAATCTACATACAAAAGAACGATGATATATTTTTACATATTATACAATAAGACATTAAAACATAATATTTTCGTACAATACATACATTAAAATTGAAAAAATTTTCTATTTTATATTTTCATAAGTCAACTCAAATAATTTTCCTGACATTAAATTTAACGAAATTTCTTCTATTTTACATATTTCAAAGGAAAATTTTTCATTTTAAATCAAATGCCAAAAATAGAAACTAAAAGCTCTATTTGTTTATTATTCTTAAAAGACGAAAAAGAGCTTAAAAATCATTAATGACATGCAATTTTGTTTTCATGTTATTATTAGATACAAATATGCAACATAATCGCATATTTTTATCTAATGATGAAAAGATACAATAAAGGATAACATTTTATAAAAAACTAACTAAAAATATTTGTTAATTTAACTTATTTTTTTTATTATATTTACACCCTGTTAAATAACGAAAAGAAAGAGTCATATTGAAGAAATTTCTTCAATATAAAGAATTTATGAAAAATATTTTTTTACGGAAATAATATGTAAATTTGATTAAAAAGTTTGTTAGCTGTATAACAACCTACTTTTCTTCAGTTCTACACCCCATTTTAAAGTATTTAGTTAAATTGTTGGTTCAGTGTTGTTATTAAAATATTTTAACAGCTTTTACAAAGCTTTACAATAATTTTTAGATTTTTAGAACTTTGTATAAATTTTGGAATTTTGTCCAGGGATGGGTACCTACATATATGAAATAATACGTAGGAGTCTTAAAATTTGGTGTGGATTACTTTCAAAGCAAAATCGAACAAAATATTGTCAGGACGCACACAACCTGTGTGGGCACGGCTAGTCAGTAATAAATTTTCCAAACTTTTTTTATCTAGCTTTTAGGAAATATAATACATCAGCAGAAACTTAAAAAACAAGAAGACCATATTTTTCTTTTTTGTTTAAAAATCCATCGAAATTGAACGTTTTTTAAATTTTAAGTAGAATAAGATGAGTTCTCTGATACAGTAAGAAGTTATTTTAACAAAGCACTTGCCTAAACTAATTTCAATCTTCTAATTCAAAAGGTAGAATGTTTATAAATGTTTTAAAGAAACAGTCAAAACAGAGTTGTTTCTTAAGTAATTAATGTGCTGTTTCTGTATTCCAATTGAACAAATCGTCTAGCAAATTTGTATATAAATAACCTAAAAAATTTTGTGCTTTTATACAAATTTTGTTAAATTGAAGTACAGAAATTCTTATATTACTATATGATATAGTGATACTCAGGTGTGTCGTTAGGGGACAGTCTTTCCAAATTATGATTTTTGTAAAATCTATAAACATAACCTTTCAAAAAAAAAAATTAAAAATAAAAAAAAATAATAAAATTTGGTTCAGAAATTACTGAACCAATTATAATTATTTTTAATAGAAAAATATTGCCAAACTTCTTACTTTTTATTCACAAATATATTTCTGCAAAATACTGCTTTACGTTACTACGCTACTTACACGTATTCTTCATAAAGTAGTTTGAATAACGTTAGATACGTCCCTAAGCACTATTATTATCTACTGTGGCAACACTCTAATTTAAGGGTGGTGGATGTTTATTTTTAAGTTTCAACACAACGAAAAGCGGAATTTAAGGGTTGTAAATTCACAAAGGTTTTTTATCTGCGCTAAGTATATTTCCATAACAAAAGTCCTAATGTGATAATGGAATTTAAAAGTAAAAACCATCATTTTGCACAATATTTATATATTTTTATATTTTTCAAAACATTTTCAAACGCAACGCAAAACACAAAATTATTTAATGAAACTGGGTTAGTTATGAACAAAAAAAAAAAAAAAAACAAAAACAAATATCTGCATATTACATGTCATATGTATACGTAGATAAATACATATGAATGTATGTATATGCATATAAAAGTACTTAAGTTCAGAAGTACATATAAAATAATTACTTATTTTTAGGGTAAACATGGAGACTTTAAATAAAAACTATATTGATGAGGTAAATATACTAAAAAGTTTTTTTTTGTGATACATTTCTAGCTTTATTTATGGTTGTTTTTCTTTTTGCAGATTCCAACCGGCATTTGCCAAGTATACAATGGAACAACATGCACAAATTATTTAGATAAAGAATATGTGTTTGTTCCTCCTAATATGTCTTTAAACGAATTAGAGGAACGTCTAAAGGCGGCGTACGGTGTTATAAAGGAATCAAAGTAACTACTAATGATTTCCAACTACATAATGAGACTGTTTAATTGACATTTAATTTTAGAGATATGAATCCAAACTGTCGCATTTATGCTCTTCCAAGTTTGTGTTATAGTACACTGCCGTTATGTCGAACGCCCGAACGTACAAATTTGTTGTATTTTTCAAACAAAGCTACTCAAAAGGAACGCAAATTAAGAAAAAATATCACTGCAAGTGTCAGGGGTATTGAAAATCATATTACAAACTATAGTAGGCTTAAAAGGTTTTTAGAGAAAAATGCAAAGGAACATAAATTAGTACTGAAACGTAAATCGTCT
>OX451216.1:99401077-99507477 GCA_949628195.1 Phasia obesa
TATCGCGAGCAACATAGTTGGATTTGGGACCTGAGAACATTGCGAAATGTCAATAGTTGGGTTTAGCAGAAAGTTGCAATGTATTTTTACAAAGGAACAAGCGTTTCAAAGCATACATCTATCTATGCATACATTTATCCATACATGTACATATGTATATACATGGTTACATACAATTGTACAAACATATGTTAATCAATACTAATAATATTATAATTTTTTTAATTTCATTGCATTTTTCAATTTTAACATTTTGGTATAATATTAAAATTAAACTGATTCGCTTTTTATTAAATTTTTAAACATTTCTTAGAAACCCAGGAAGTATGGAAGATAGACCTTGGTGCTTTGTTGGTGATAAATCTTTTGTAAAAATCATAGAACCTTGTAATTTACCAAAATGTTCAGACAGCATTTGGGTGTACATCTTTATGACAATGGGAGCATTATTAAGTATATTTCTAGCTTATGTAATTATTTACATTTTAAAACGAAGGCACCATGGAATGACAAATATTCAAAACGTAAACTTAAAAACATAATTTATTCATATATCGCACGTGTTCCTCTAAAGAGCGTCAACTCAAAATTTTTAATTTTTACTTTTTGCAAAAAATCGATGTAGAGTGGTCATATCTACGCACTATAAAATTTTTACACCATTTTCTCTGCTCTTTCTCCAAAATAATACAGTTTTATCGCTCTTGATATGAAAGTACATATATTAAAAAAAAAGTTGTTTGCCTTTACTAAAAATTTTTAAGTTTTGAGGTTGACTCTCTTTAGAGGAACAAGTACAATATGTATGTGAATACAAAAGTTAACAGTAGATAATATATTACAGATAAATATACCGAATGCTGATAAAAATATATATGGTAACTCTCAAGTTAATTCATCCATTGAAATGTCACGTATCAATTTTAATGGAACAAGCGATCTATCGCCATCCTTTGCTCAAAATATCGAACGAAGTTCATTGCTTAAAATACCTCATTATACACTGCAAGATGTAGAATTTGTTGAAGAGCTTGGAGAGGGAGCCTTTGGTACATTATAGTATATAATTAAAATTATTCGCGTTTAAATAATACTAAAAACAACTACAAATTTTTTAGGTAAAGTATACAAAGGTCAACTTACTCTACCTGGAGAAGATAAAATATTTGTGGCCGTGAAAGCTTTAAAGGAAAATGCATCAATT
Source organism: Phasia obesa (assembly GCA_949628195.1). Lineage (NCBI taxonomy): Eukaryota > Metazoa > Arthropoda > Insecta > Diptera > Tachinidae > Phasia > Phasia obesa. The sequence continues at coordinate 99,402,282 of OX451216.1, forward strand.
AAAACACAACAAGACTTTAAACGAGAAATAGAATTAATTTCTGATCTAAAACACGATAACATAGTCTGCATACTTGGTGTGGTTTTAAACAAGGAGCCATTTTGTATGCTTTTTGAGTATATGTCGAATGGAGATTTACATGAATTCCTCATAGCTAATTCACCGAATGAAAATAAATCACTAACACAGTTACAGTTTCTTCAGATTGCACTGCAAAATAAGTGACGGCATGGAATATCTGTCTGGGCATCATTATGTTCACCGAGATCTAGCTGCACGAAATTGTTTAGTTGGTGAACAGTTAATGGTGAAAATATCAGATTTTGGCTTATCACGAGATATTTACAGTTCAGATTATTACAGGTATATAAAGGATTTTGTTCTGTTTTTGTTGTTGTTTTGTTCTATTTAAAAATATTTAATTTGGCTTGAAGGGTACAATCAAAATCATTATTGCCTGTGCGTTGGATGCCATCCGAATCAATTTATATGGAAAATTTACAACTGAAAGTGATGTTTGGTCTTTTGGGGTTGTTCTGTGGGAAATTTATAGTTATGGAATGCAGGTAAGCAAATACTACAAATGCATATTGAATTACTTTTTTTTTATTTTAATGATAAATAACAAATATTTCAAGCCATATTTTGGTCACAGTAATCAAGAGGTTATAAATCTTGTAAGATCAAGACAATTGCTATCTTGTCCAGAATCCTGTCCAACAGCAGTGTACTCATTGATGATAGAATGTTGGCATGAACAGTCCGTAAGAAGACCATCATTTGCAGAAATTTCGCATCGACTAAAAACTTGGTACAACGGACAACAAAAACTAACACACACAACCTCTAAATTGTAAATACGAGTAGATAAACATAACATAACATAACATAACATAACATAACATAACATAACATAACATAACATAACATAACATAACATAACATAACATAACATAACATAACATAACATAACATAACATAACATAACATAACATAACATAACATAACATAACATAACATAACATAACATAACATAACATAACATAACATAACATAACATAACATAACATAACATAACATAACATAACATAACATAACATAACATAACATAACATAACATAACATAACATAACATAACATAACATAACATAACATAACATAACATAACATAACATAACATAACATAACATAACATAACATAACATAACATAACATAACATAACATAACATATAAAATTAAATGAGCATCTTTTTTATCAAAGTTTATTCATTAAATCTGTCAAGGAAACTATCTGAATATTTTTACTATCAAGAATAATAAAAACCATTTGAAAATAAACAGCATACTCTATTAAATAAAACTGGAGTGTTCTACACTCAACTTTACCATACCCAATGGAAACAGATATTTTTATGGATATATTACATAAAGAATAAAAGTTCAAAGAATATTCGAATCGAAAAAATAATGATTTTCGGTTTGGGGTGTTAAGTCAACTACCCCTTGCCCCTTCCCGATTATGCCCAAAATTTATACAGCTCTTCATCTCTATAAACCAAAGGCACATACTGAATTTCGTTTTGATATATCATACAGTATGACCTGTAGAGCGTTTACAAATTTGGGAGCAAGTAAACTACATCTTGCCCCTTCCCAATTATGCCCAAAATTTATACAGCTCTTCATCTCTATAAACCAAAGGCACATACTGAATTTCGTTTTAATGTGTCATACGGTATGACCTATAGACCGTTCACAATATTTAGGGGTAAGGAAACTACCCCTAGCCCTCTCCCGAATTTGCCCAAAAACTATACAGCTCTTCATCTCCATATACCAAAGGCACATACTAAATTTCATTTTGATATGTCAAACGGTATGACCTGTACAAACTCCACAAAAATAGTGGCATACACACCCACCCAAACGAACCCACCCACAGACATCATCTCGAAAATAATAAAAATGAATTCAGGAGACCTCAAAACATATAAATCCGTCGAAATCCCGACCTCGATTTTTTTCATGATTACTATACTTTACCTTATACTACGTATGGTAAAGTAAAAAGATTTAAAGATTGAGTTGGACAATCACCCACATAAGATTTACAAAAATGTACTAGCAAACAACGTTAATGCCAAATGGAAATAAATATAATTTCAAATTTGCGAAAGCAAATGCAGATATGCAAATACTTTTGTATATTAAAAAATTGAATAAAAAGTAATATTTTATTTAAACACGTGCGTGTAAAAACCCAAATATTTCACTATATGCGTACTTATTGAGCAGTATTTTTATTTAGATGAAACATATATCTTCCTTATTTAAAAGCAAGAAGCTGCTGCTTCCATTGTATTGTACGAAAAAAAAAAAATTCAATTATCTCTTCAGGCACCTGAACAATTTTTTTTCTATAAAATAATCTGTCATATCATGATGCATGTCCAAAAGATCAAGTAATTCCTTCAATTCTGTTTTGTTAGAAGGTGAAGAAGCCTGATAACTAATCCAACGTTTTCTCATTGATGAGAGTAGAGGATCGGAAGAAAACAATAGGCTACAGAATATGTCTTCATTTTGTGCCTGCCTAGAACATTTTCTAGAACTGAATAATTTAATGTGCTTGAAATCGCTGTTTATTGCTTCTTGGGCTTCTTCTGTTAATTCTCCAAGTGGAAGAAGATTCGATTCTATAAATTGTTGACCATAACATAAAACTTTATGTAATTTATGTATTAATAGCAAAACTATTGATTGCCTTTAAAACTACGTTAACCATTCAAAGAAAGTCAATGCCAGTTATGGTTGAAGTAGTTTCAATATTCCCAAAAAATTTTCGTTAGTAAAATCTTCGAAGAGATTTATCGATTATTAACCCCGTTTGTGCTCTAAACTCAAAAACTATTAAACAATTCGTTTAAATCTTTTTGAAGATGCGCTAGGAATAATATTGGCGATGTGTACTGCCTCGGCAGGCTGATTTTCTTTTTTAACAATTCTTTAAAAGTTACGCAAACTTCATCTTTTGAAACTGTAGACAGCTTTTCTCCAAAACTTTCTTCTTGGACTTCGAACATAAATCGGGCGCTCCACCGATGTAGGTTACGAATTTCGTAACAGTATCCATCCAAGTAAGATACTTCACTTTAAAGCTATTTTTGTTTCCGAGCACTGATTTCATCAAACAATTTTAACAATTTTTTAAGTTTTGCAGTACCAATGACATCAACTTTGGAGTTGTATGTATCCTTAATAAATTTCTCCGTGGCCTTAACTCTATCAGGTCCCTTTGTAGTATCAGTCCAAAGAACATAAATCTCAAATTTCAATGTGATGGGCATGATGTTTTTTTACTTATAATATCTAAGGTATTTATGCGGATATTTATATGCTTGTACAGGTCATCAAAAATTTTGGAACGTAAATGTTAAAATAACCAAAGCAGCTAAGTAAAAATCCAAAAAGACACAAAGGTAAAAGTTTATAAATATAATCATAATTTATAAATATAGTCATTCTGAAGCGAATACCTGTATTGGTAACTTCTTTTATACCATTGCATTTTAACCCTTACAATTTGAGCAAACAATTATACCTGGAGTATAATTGTTTTGTTTTGGAATTTTTAACACGCGCGTACAAATTTGTATCTTTCGTAACATAAATTTATAAAAGTGAAATACATATTCGTACACTCATATTTAATAACATATAGTTTTGAACTTAAAAATGATATTGCGATGAACCAAAAATCCCAAAATTGGGATTTTTATTCTTTTGCCCATAAAGTCTACATACGGACTAGGGCTTATAAAATACTTTCAAAAACAATTTGGAGCATATCTAGCTTTATTACAGCAGTCTTATTTTTCGATCCCAGCTTTGGCATTTTAAAATATATAGGCTAAAATCAAAAATTCGATGTAAAATATGTCATATTGTGGACCTCCATCTTGATGATTAATTTTATACGATTTTTTTTTTAAACGTACACACACATAGTTAGCTTATACAAAAATATAAAATTTTTATATATTCGTTAAGAAAATTTTTTCTATAAAAAAACATTGGTGTCTGTTTTTTACACAAAAATGCATTAATTTTGGATTTTTTAATTTGAAAACCGTCTAGTTTTTAACTCAGTAAATATACAATCTTCAAATTTATCAAACATATTTAGAATTTTGGCTACGATTAAAAATTTAAGAAAATTAGGTTAAAATTGTACCCAATATTTCGTAAAACGCTTATAACTCAATCATTTTATATTATTATTTTCAAATTTAGATACTATTTTGTAGGTATTGACAAGACCTTTGAGACCAGTAAAATTTTAAAAATCAGAATAAAACAAGAAATGGTAAGCTGGAAAAGATTTTTCAGGTGCGAGGTTCCCAACTTTGAGGCCACATAGCGCCATCCCTGGAGGTTTATGGTACCCACCTTTTAAACTTCAGTTCAAATACTCCTCTGTTATGCTGATGTATCATTTTGGATCAATCGTCCTAGCCGTTTATAAATGACTAGGTTATTTAAAAAATATTTTGATTCTGCCCCACTGTGCACCCGTACAATAAAATAGGTATTAAATATGTTATTACGAGAAGTATGCGAATAATTAAGGGAATACAATAATGACTTTGTAGAACACTTCGACTCAAAGGCAAAGAGGTTGATTTTCAGCCACCTGCTTCAACAAATTGATGTCTGTCAGTTAGATAAGAAAATATCAGATCGGTAGAAGTGGATGAAAACATATGAACAAATTTTAATATATTACATAAAATGTTATGTGCGACAGTGTCAAAAGCCTTCAAATGATCTAAAATTACCAAGAATGTAACATTGCCACAATCAATTTGTTGCCTAATATTTTCGAAAACATCCACTAGGTCCGACATACAGCTGTGTTCTTTACGAAATCCAGATTGACAATTTGTAAGAATGTCACTGTTTTTAAGGTATCGAGGCTGATTTTAAACCAACCTTTCAAAAACATTTGAGAGGAAGGGTAGGATTGCTATGGGATAAGAAATCAGAATTTGATTTCTTTATTGGGATGATTCTCGCAAGTTTCCATAGTTAAGATCTTGTTTGAAAAACCAACGTATTATTGGGTGTAGGTTGTAATAAGAGAATCTTAAGAAACTTTGAATCAATGCCATCAACTTCTATTGCATTGGACTTTAATGACGGCAGACTAGAAATCACATCATACCGGGTGACATAAGTGAAATAAAAATTAATGTCTGAACAACCATTGCAGAAGCAGTAGTAATTGGTGGAAGGTACCAAAGGAATATGCAAAAATTGTTTATTTAGGGTATTTGTATCAATTCCATAAGACTCATTAATGATAGATTTAACAAATTCAATTTCACGAACTGCTTTTTACTTTTTCTTTTTCGTTTTTGGCACTCTTAATTAGTCTGTTCGTCTTCTTCCGTTCGATTTGATCCACCGCGAATATAACAAGTGCCTGTGACCGATTGCCCTTTGAATATCCTGAAAAAACGAGGGCTTACCGTCTTTATGGATTTTAATTTCAAAGGTACTGCAAGCCTGTACAAATGGTTAACGTTATGTTGCAAAAAATTAATATGATCGTCAACAGAGATTATGTTATATATCAATGTTACAAAATTCCCGTTCTAAAATAATGCAATCTATATTTTAAAATCTTGTTTAGTAATAATTAGAGAGATACATGTAAATAAAAGGTAAAGGTTATAAAAATAAGGTCATGGCGTGAAAAATAAAGGGCTAATAGTTGATAATAAAGTAAGACCTTGGATAGATTACTTACAAAGAAGATATCAAGAAATGTACTACTAGTCATAGTAGCATTAATTTTATTTGGTGAATCAAGACCAAGAGGTTGCAGATTATCTATCGGGTAATAATCAGTTAAGGCATTTATACATTCAATAAAGCCCAACAATAATTGTGTCAATAGCAGTAACACCATTAGGATCTAAAGACTTAGTGATTATATTAGCGGCAATGCCTTTTCTCACACGTAGCCATTTCTATCCACCCCAAAAATATTGTATCGCGATAAAGAAACTGAAAAATCAGTGAATTTCGGTTTAAACCATGTTCCAGATACACAAATTATATCAATGCCGGAGCTTTCAAAAATTAATCAAATCTCGGCAGATTTTAATACCACTTCTTTGATTGGCCAAGATTTTTATTATATTCGCTAGTTCGTCCCTAGAACGAGCTACTGTTAGTTAAATTGTTTATTATCATTTATAATAATTAAATTAATATAAGTATAAGTAATGCACGCAAAATAAAGTTTACTAGAGTAAGTTAAAATAATTTTAAGAAAATTTAGCATAACATTACTATACACATAAAATTAAATGTAAATGAAATTAGAGGCTATTTACTGCAGACAAAGTTCGTTAAGGGGCTAGAAATAAGTTATTGAATTGTTCTATGTCATCAGTAGGTATAGCCAGGTCGTTTACACTATCAGGACAAAAATCATTTATCAACTTGCAGAATGGTGTTATTATTATTTGCATTTCAGAAAGGTGTTATAAATCATAAGTATCGATTAGCAAATTAAAATATTACATCAATTCCGTGGATTAAAATTTTATGTTCGTTAGATTTACTAAATCACATTCACTCACTTGCACTCATCTCAGAGTAGTATTTTCCACATATTCATAAAAATTAAAGCTTTCTTAAAGATTACTTTATGTCAAACTTTTTATAAAAATTACTTCAAGTAAACTTAATTTCTTTATGAATAAGGGCACGTATATTTTATAGTGATTTGCATGTATAAGGCCGAAGTTTTGAACCATAATAGATAGACTCTTGAAATTTTCACAGAAGGTGTATAATTGTGGTTGCTATAACAACAAATTTTGAAACTTATAGGGTGTTCCGATAGTAATTAAAACTTAGTTCGCTTTATAAACAAGTCGAAAAAAATAAATCTAAAAATTAAAGGGTGTTTCGGCAGTGGTGTGATTTGCATGAATAAGGCCTAAGTTTTGAACCCTAATAGGTAGGCTCTTGAAATTGTCACAGAAGGTGTATAACTGTGGTCACTATAGCAACAAATACTAAAACTTATAGGGTGTTCCGAAAGTGACGTGTTATTTGCCTTTATGTCTTTATTTATTGTGCTATAGGCGGCAACCACTTAAAATTTGCAGACAGTAATTAACTCTATGTTCGCTTTCTAAACAAGTATATAAAATTAAACCTTAAAATTAAAGGGTGTTCGAGAGTGACGTGCTTTGCGTGTATATGGCCTAAGTTTTGAACGATAATAAGAAGACTCTTGAAGTTTTTATAGGAGGTTTATTACTATGGCCACTATAACAAATAATAAAAATTAAAGGGTGTTCCGATAGTGACGTGGTTCTCATGTATAACGCCTTATTTCTTGAACCGTAATATGTAGACTCTTAAAATTTTGTACATAATATATGTTGCCACGGCAGATATGACATTTACCAAAAATTAAAGGGTGTCCCGACAATACATGTTTTTCACATATAGTGACTTATTTTCTTAGTGTCAATAGGTAGACTCTTGATATATTCATAGAAAGAGAATTTCCATGGCCGTTATAACAAATACAAAAATTAAAAGGTGTTCCGACAGAGACATGATTTTTACTTAAATAGCCTTATTTTTTTAATCGTAGTAGGTAGACTCTTGAATTGTTTACAGTAGATGTTGTACTTCGGCCGCTGTAACAATTATTAATTACTAAAGGGTGTTCCATCAGTGACATATTTTTCATGTATATTATTTTTTAACCGCAATATGTAGGCGCCTGATATTTTCATAGAAAGTGTATTACCATGGCCGTTATAATAACAACTCCTAAAATTTAATGGGTGTTCCAATAGCGATACAATTTTTCGCGAATTTGATTTGATTTTAAAGAGTGCCCCATACGACATGAAAAAGTTAACAACTTGAATTTTTAAAGTCGTACTAAACATAGTACGGAACCCTACGTGTGCGAGACTTACTCGCTCTTGACTGATTTATTTTTAAATGACAGCACTAAATATTCATTCAACATTTGCGACGAATGTGGCAGAATCATAGTTTGTTTCACACATTCTGTTAAAATTTTAAGAGCTTTTGCGGAATCTCCTCGCATTATTCAGTAGTTAAATAAATTATTTTCAGTCTTTGACCGTTTTTACACCTTGCAACAAACGCCGAGTTTTTTTCCTATTCTTTTTTAAAGTTGCTTCGAAACCCTGTATTCTTTTACATTTGAATTTTTTCAAAATATTTATTTTTGAAAGTTTTGTTTTTTATGCTTTTCTGTGTTATTAATAAATAAACAAAAAACTGTATTTTCGACTAAACGTATTTAATTATGATTAAGCGGTTAAACATTCTTAATATAATATTAACACACACACACATTATAAATATTTAAAAATAAGTAATATATTGTTGTAAAATTAATTTTAATTTGTTTTGGAGTTACTGACCACTAAAGTTTCTATGTAAAGTTTTGTATATCTCAACTATTTAATGGAATGAGATAATATGAGTATCACTGGAATGGTAATTAAAAGTACTATCTAACTAAATTGACATTAATGAAAAATATTATAAAATATCAAGCAAGCACAAAAAAAGTTTTTTTAAAGGATTTTCTTGTCTATGTTCTGACAAAAAGAATGAAAATTAAAAAAAAAAAAATATTTGTTTGTTCACCTAAAATGTTTCCCAAAGGTAAAAAGTAACCCAATTGTTTTCGCTACAATGTCTGTCAGCGCCTTCTATCTCTGGAATCGTTATAGGTAGACTCTTGAAATTTTCACAGATGGTGTATATCTGTGGCCGCTATAACAACAACTACTAAAACTTTTAGGGTGTTCCGAAAGAGACTCGTTTTTCACGTATATGTGTTTATTTCTTAATCAGTAAGAGGAATAAAGTTAAAATTTATATAAATAAATAGTGAGGAGATTGGCATGTATACGGTCTAAATTTTGAACCATAATAGGTAGAGTCTTGAAATTTTTACAGGAGGTGAATTACTGTGATGGAACGGGACATATTTTGCCTTTTTACCGCAATAGGTAGGCTCCTATTGTTTTCGTATAAAGCTATAACAATAATTACTAAAATATAAAGAGTATTTTGATAGTGATGCAGGTTTCGCGAATATGACTATTATTTTTTAAAAGCGAGTATATGAGTGTGTAAATTTATGGGAAAAATAAAGGCTAATTATTTAAAATTATGCTAATTACCCATAACGTTTTTTAATAAAAATGCAATTTATTTGTTGTGGAAAAAGAGCTAGTTCCTATAAGTATTTCACTGGTTGCTCAGGCCAGATCATCAGGAAACCTTTTTCCTAATATTAGAGAAGCCAAAAATACTCTATAAGTAATAAAAGTCTACAAAACGCAATGATAAGTATGCATGTTATAGAATAATATTACAGAATATTAAAGCTTCAACAAAACACCAACAAACAAGCAACGTTTTTATTTTTCTATACTGTCTTTCTACAATTGGATGGTTTTTTGGCATCACTGAATGCAGACGTAAGGTGTGATAAAAAGCATACACAAGTTAATTTTGTTCTCGCAAAAGAATCGAAAAATAACAACTGTTGCCAAAGGTTTGCACAAGTAGTTGCATATTTCGTTATTAATAAAATTTTTGGGAATTTAAATATTAATTATTTAATATTATGCTAATTACCCATAACGTTTTATAATAATATTTGTTGGGGGAAAAGAGTTAGTTCCTATACGTATTTCACTGGTTGCTCAGGCCATCAGATCATCAGGAAACCTTTTAATGATACTTAAAATTTACACATATCATATTTAACAATATCTACTGTAACAACAAGAAACAAAAATAAATTTAATTATAATGGTGTGTTCCCTTAATGTCTCAAAGTTGCGGAATTTAACTTTCTCTTCTTAACCTTGTAGGCAGACACTTGATATTTACACAGGGTATTTAGTACTATGCTCTGTAGAAAAAATAATTAAAAATTAGAGGGTGCCTCATAAGACGTGTAAAAATTATAGACTTGATTTTTTAAAGTTGAACTGAACATAGTTCGAAACCATACGTCTGTAAGTCTGACTCGCACTTGTCTGATTTATTTTTATTAATTTCATCTTAATTGGATAATAATTTTAATTACCTTTGCAATGGCACGCATATTACCTCATTCCGCCCTAAAATAGTCGAGATACACCATACTTTACATACAAATTTAAAGGGGTCCGTAACTCCGAAACTAAGAGTAGAGCCCAATTTATTCTCTTGACATTTTTGTTTAAAATTAAATTTTTATATATATATCTTAAATTATAATTTACAAATAATTTTTTTTTATACCAAACAAAAGTACAATTTGTCGTTTTTTCTTTAGTCAAAAAGTAGACAACACTTTAAAAAAATAAAATGAGAATAATCCAAAACAAAAAACAAAAAATGCCTCGTCAGGCTTTGTCATGCAACATTTTAAACTCCGCTTGCCAGCCAAACCCTTTTACTAACAAGAAAAAATGTTGCATGAAAAAGTTGCGGCGTTTATTGCAAGGTGTAAAAGTAGTCCTACTTAATAAAAGTAAGAGTATTACAATTGGTGTGGAATACTTTGAAAGCAATATCGAGCAAAATATTGTCAGGACGCCCACGACTCACAGTGAGACAACGCCGGCATTAAATACAAGGAGTCATTGTAGAGCTCTGAAATTTTGGACAGGTTATTTTTCAGACAATACCAGTTAAAAAAGAAAAAAAAAATTCGCCCACTTTTACGCCCAAAATTTCGATTTTACAATCGAAATTTGTAAAATACCGTATTGTCCGTAATACTTTAGGTATAACTTTCAATTTTGGTATACTTGAATATTATATTCTTACAAACATTATCGGAAAAAATTTTGGACTTTGGTCCACTTTTACCCCCAAAACCATTACGACCTCAACATAAAAAGTGCCATATATTCTAAAATATTTTAGGTACAACCTTCAAATTTGATATTACTGTAATTTATATCATTTAAAATGTTTCATGCAAAAATTACAATAACACGCCCACTATTACGCCCACCTCCCATTGAAATGCAATAAAAAAGAACACTTTTTTTTCATTCCCATTTTAAATGAATTAATATTACGATCTGATGATATTTGCAAATAGTGCATTACATCTTCATTCGTTCATTGTTTTTCTTCTGTCAAATTGGTAAGGCCATATCAATTTCAACCAAAAAAGCAGTTGTATTTCATAATACTAAAAAAGAGTTTCGTTGTGCGAAACTTGAGTAGTCTATCAGATGACCAAACTGAGTTGAGTTGTAAACTGTAATAGGGGTGTAAATTAATTTTATAATTTCGTAAATAATCCATTAAACTCTGAAATTTAAGTTTAAAGGGCGTGTTTTTTGTTGTTGTGATAATACATTACATTTAATTACAACAATACACAGTGGGGCAGAATCAAAATATTTTGGAAATAACTAAGCCAATAGAAGCAACTAGAAATTAAAATTTTTGATTTTTCGGTACCCCGGTCCAGTTTTTAAAAATACAGTACAAATAGTTATTGTAATTTTTTACCTTTTTACTAATTTTATAATTATATTTTTTATGTTTTAGGTTTTTTTATAAACATTTTTAATTTTATTTTTAATATTTGACCGTTGGGTAGCATCGTCGTGAAAATCTCTATATATATATATATATATATATATATATATATATATATATATATATATATATATATATATATATATATATATATATATATATATATATAAAACAGGATGTGTGTATGTATGTAACGTATGGACTCCAAAATGGCTCTGCCGATTTTGATGAAATTTTCAGGGAATCTTCAGAATATTCAGGCGGGTGACACTGTAAAGTCTGATTTTGATTTTCTGCGGGCGGAGGGCGTGGCAAAATCCAGTTTTCATATTGCACCACCAATGACATATATATATATATTTTTTTGCTTTTTTTTATTTTATTTTATTTTTTTTTTTGAAAGCCGTTCTCATGTTTTTCAAAACGAGATATCAAACTCTTAAATTGGTTATGTAGTTCCAAAGATATTTACAATAAAACCTATATTAATAATAATCCAATATCAAAACTTTAAAACTTTCGAAATGTTTCTCATTGAGCAAATTCAATTGAAACTGCCCGGCAAATTAATCAAATACAAATCGATAGAAACAGTAACGGATGAAGAACAAGCCGTCAATTATCCCACTGAATTCATTGGAACCACCCGGAATGCCACCGGATGTACTAACATTAAAGGTTGGGTCACCGGTAATTCTTATTCGCAACTTAAACGCACCAAAGTTATGCAACGGAACTAGATTGACCATTAAAAATTGTTCACCAAATTTAATCGAGGCAACAATCATCGGTCAAAGGCGAAGATGTACTTATTCCACGAATTCCGATGATTTCCATGGATTTTTATTTAAAATCCGTTAATTTCGTTAAAAACTCAATTTAAATCGTGTGGTAATACAACACTATTGTTTGCTTAGGGGCAGCAACGCGGACCGGGTCAGCTAGTAGTTCTATAATATTCAATTGAATGAAAAAAATTTAAATGAATGAAAAAATGTTTGCCAATCTAAAATCAAATTTGATAGACTAGGGGTCATAAAATAATTTCAGCAATAATTGGGAGTATAACGATACCTTAATATAGAAAGGCCCTAACTAATTTTTTTCCTACTTTACAGGAGAAGGAAAAAACTTAATAAAAGTTATAGTTTTGTAGTCGCGAATTTTTTTAACGCATTTTTTATTAAATTTTCCTAGCGTTTTAATGATGTAACAATTTTTTTAGTTATACATACATGTATGTATTAGAAGATCATATATCCAAATATGCAAAAAAAACTCAATTTAAAAAACGAGTTAGGGCCTTTCTATATTAAGGTTAAAGTTAATATATATCAAAATAAAGCGTATGAAATCCCCTTTAAAATGAGCTAATACTAACTTCCTAGGGCTTAGAGAACTGGAATAAGAATATATTTAATCCTCGAGCGCATATGCAAAAAATATTTTCATATTTTTATAACTGTATAGCTAAAAAACTGTAAGAGATAGAGTAGTTAGCTTACACCAAAATATATTATATTTTAAAATCATTATTTTATTATTATCATTATTTTGAATAAACTCGACCAGGGTAACGAAACGTAAAAAATTTTAAATTAATTATAACTCGCTCATTTTTAAAGATAATTTACAGATTAAAGTATCAATTTGTAGGTAGGTAGACCTTTAAGAACATGTTTAATTTTTAGAAATCAAACAAAATTTGAAGAAATGCCTTGCTCTAAAATAACATGCAGGTGCGAGGTAATACCCAGGGCTACCTCGCAAGTGTATGGTACCTAGCGTCAAGACTTCAGCCCATTACAAATCGCTGAGTTAACTCCAAAATATTTTGATTCTGCCCCACAGTGCAGTGCGAATAATTTTAAATAATCAGTGCGAATATTTTTAAATAAATAACTTCAATTCTATAAATATTATATGTTTCGTAGTTCACTAACATCAAAAAATATTAAATCGCTTTTGCACGCACAACGCCACATGAGACACAAATAAAAAAGTGAATAATTTTCAGTTTCTTGTGATATGCTCGTTCACTACCACTTACAAATTAAACATAACGCTGAGCTTGTACAAATTACACTAAAAAAATCACAATGGCCAGCTTAATTTGATTTTCGTTGCTTAAATGTACACACAGGTCTTATTTTTTGGAAAGAGATGAGAACAAAAAAAAATCTAACAGAATTAAGGATATAATTTTAATAAAAATTTTAAATCTTCTAATAAGGTATATATTGTGAATGACGTCGAAGGCACGGCTAGTGCATAAGTAAATGTTTGTATTTCTAATAATTAAAAACTTTAATGTTATAGATGTTGAACTTACCTTTGTTACGGGTCTTAACATTTTTTCTTTTTCCTTAACTTCTTCTGATTCTACGCAATCTGTGTTTTTTAAAAACAAAATCTTGTTGTCTACATTAAAAATATGATCTTCTGGTTTTAGAACAAAATTTGAAGGTGTTTTAAATTTGTTAATGGGCTTTCCTTTTAAAATATTTAGTGAATTTCCTGCAAAAAAGAAAATAGAGAGTTTTACTAATCATAGTCAGTTACAATTACACAAATTTGCAAGACGAAATTGATAAGCCTTTACAAAGGCTTAAAAATGTCTAAGCAAACTGTTAGGGCGTTTACGTGCCCTGCCTCTCGATGTCAAGTTTATTACAACGATTAAATAAGTACACTTAATTACAACTATGTTAACACGTTTTATAGCGAACAATGACTTGGTATAATTTCTTGCCTTTCCTAATCGTGGGTATTTGTTAACGTGTTACTTTAAATTAATTATTAAAAGTATTGTATAATCCAATATTATATACTGTTAAACTTTTGGCTTAACAAAAAGAAACACAAGTGTATGTATTGTAAAAATATAAGAGATTATGTAAAAATATGAATTTAATAAATTGCAGATTTTAGCTGAAGTTTACAGCTACTGTGTAACCAGCTCATAATACGTTTTTTATTATCGTCATTCAAAAACCAAGTGACTGAACATTTCTAAAATACTTGTTGGATAACTATATCTGTATATCGAGTTAGTGCGACTCATAAGTTGGTAAATAGTTTCATCACGGCAATTGGACATAACCTCAAAAAAATATCTTCACGTCAACCTCACAAGAAGTTATTAGCTCTTCTGGATATACCAACCACGTCTAATAGCAACAGCAACATCACCTGCTGGGGCAGTTAAACCGCCTCCAACTGATCGCACAGCGAACGCTAAAAATACTGCAATTGATGTCATTGGTGGAGAATTAAATACAGATAAAGAAAAGTTAACAGCTTCAAGGTCAGCAAAGGTAAGTCGTATATCTGTAAAAATTGCTCCTCCTACCACACGCTCTGGTCTCGTTCGTAAAGATTCAAACGTTAAGCGCACTACAACTGGCGAAAAGCTCAAGAATAAATCTGCTAACAAAAATCAACAAGCCGCGTGGCAGACACTGCCACCCTCTACTACATCAATGATTACTACATCTACATGTCTAATCTTTCTATTACGGGTGCCGCAAACAAGAGCGGCAACCAACAACGTCCGTTAATTTGGTCCAAAAGTAATTCCTTTGTTCCAACGGCTTCGAGGTCGATTATGTATGACCAACAGACAAATAACTCGAGCGGTATAAATATAAACAAAATGATGCTGCAAATAATTCCTCTAAGGGCGCAACCTCTTTTGTACCTAACACAACAGCGAGTTGCAGTCAAAATCCAAGTGCCTTTGGCACGCATATAACTTCTACTCAACCCAACGACATATTTACTCAAATTCCAACGTGAACTCACATGTTACTCTACAAATTAATAATGCTAATTTTACACCTCATATCAATAACCCATATAATTTACACGGTACGGATTCCATCCTTGCTACAGTGCTCAAATCTAATTACTAATGCAGATGATATAACATTATCTACATCACATATAGCAGCCCGGCATGCCATTAGCAAGGAATTACCAACTTTCTCAGCAAAACCAATTATATACAATCAACAGAAAGGTGTGGTTTTACTGATCAAGAAAATTTGATAAGACTTCAAAAATGTTTAAAAGGTGCTGCCCTCGAAGCGGTAAGTGGAAAGTTGATGATGCCCAGCACTGTGAATTTTGTTATTAAGGCGCTACGAATGTTATATGGGCGACCTGAAATCATACATCAGGCTTTACAAAGGAATTTAAAAAACGAATCTACCGTCCGCAAAGAGAGGCTTGACACATTAATAAATTTTGCACTAGCTGTACAAAATTACCGTACCACAATGCAGGCAATGGGACTTTCTAATTACCTATATGATCCTATGCTTCTAAACGAATTGGTTGAAAAGCTGCCAGCGGACTTGAAATTAGATTGGGGTAAATATAGAGTAACACTGCAGAAGGTAGACATTGTATGTTTTGATACTTGGCTCTATAATTTAGCAACATGTGCATCCCAAGTCACCACATTTTCTCCGTATGTCGGGGAAACAAAACAATCAAGAAAAGAACGCATATTAGTTCATGATATAGTAAACAGGGAAATATCTAACTTCCAGCCGATATCGTGCTTTATTCGGCAATGGCTACACTCTTAATATGTACGCACTGATTGATGAAGGGGCATCGTGCTCTTTAATTGAAAGGGAAATAGCGGATCAATTAGGTTTAGACGGTCCATCTGGTGAGCTGTGTTTGCAATGGACAGGCGAAATTACGCAAAAAGAAGACCAATCGAAAACTGTTGCTTTACAAATATCGGATAGCAATCAGTCTTCGAAATTATTATTAAATAATGTGCGTATAATATCAAAACTTGATTTGCCAATACAAACACTGACAACGACACAAATAAATGAATGCGATCATTTAAAGGGCTTACAAATTCTTCCATTCAACGCTGCAAAAGCAAAAATTCTCATTGGTCTGGATAATGCAAAACTGTGTGTTCCACTCGGAATAAGGGAAAGTTTAAATAACGAGTTAATCGCTTCAAGGTGCCGTATCGGTTGGGGTGTGCACAGCAGGTGGATACATCATCAAAACAACATGTGCTGCATATTTGCTCCTGCAACTCTAATTTTAAAGGCTTGGATGAAATGCTTAAGCAGTACTTTTCGCTAGACGCAGTAGGGGTTAAATTGAACCAAACTCCACTGCAATCAAACGACGACGAGCGGGCAAAAGTAATTAATGAAAGCCCCACTAAATATTTGCATCAAGAAAAGCGGTGGGAGACTGGACTGTTGTTTAAATATGATAAAGTGTTCTTGCCTGACTCATTCGCTATTGCAAAACGACGATTGAATTGCTTGGAAGCAAGAATGCAGCGCGACGAAAAGTTAAAATTATTTATGATTCGTAAAATGCAAGAATACGAAAATAATGGTTACATTCGCAAGTTAAAGCAAAGTGAGATTTGCAACAGCTTATCATGGCACATTCCGATTTTTACAGTGGAGAATAAAAACAAAAATAAAACTGGTATAGTTTGGGATGCAGCGGCTGCCGTGGAAAACGTTTCATTAAACTCGGTGTTATTAAAGGGCCCTGACTTACTTAAATTACTAGTTGGAGTACTAATTCGATTTAGGGAAAGACCGATTGCGATTTGTGGTGATATCCGTAAAATGTTTCACCAGATCCGTATAAGAAAAGAAGATCAACGTTTCCAGCAATTTTTGTGGCTCGGGGGAGATTCTTTTAAACCGATCGGAGTTTATTCTATGACAGTTATGACTTTTGGGGCATCGTGTTCTTCATCTTTAGCGAATTACGTTAAAAACAAAAACGAAGAATGGTTTATCATTGAACACTATGGTACTGTGCAAGCTATCCAGAACAATACTTTTGTAGACGACTGGTTACAGAGTGCAACCTCAGAAGCTGAGATGATTGAATTGGCTAGAGTTGTTCGTACAATTTGAATTTGAAAGCAAATTTGAAAAGGTTTTAGGTATGTGGTGGGAATCCACAACCAACAGATTAACATTTTTTGAAAACTTTCATGTTAGCGTGTTCAACGAAACTGTACACCAACAAAAAGGGATGTTTTGATCCTCTAGGTCTATTGGGAAATTTGGTTATATACGCCAAGGTAATTCTGCAGGAAATATGGAGATCTAGAGTAAAATAGGACGAACAAATATATGAAACTGAAGCCGATAAATGGTGGCAATGGATATCGATTTTTAGAAAAATTTCGACAGTTAGTGTCCCAACATGCTATCCGCTAGCTAGTAAGTCAACTGATCTCCAGCTTCACATATTTACAGATGCCAGTATAGATGCGTATGCTGCCGCTGCTTATTTTCGAGCAGAGTATGCCAATCAAGTAAATTGTTTACTAGTTGCCTCCAAAACTTAGTAAATTATGTTGTGAAGAGTCCTCACTAAAAATTAACCGCCGAGTATTCTGAACTGACTCAAAAGACGTCCTTTACTGGATCAATTCAGACGCAACAAAATTTCAACAATTTGTAGCGGTCAGAATCGGCGAAATTTTAGAGGATTCTGAGGTATCTGAGTGGAGGTGGGTTCCATTCGCACAAAATGTCGCAGATGACGCAACCAAATGTAAAGGAACTCCAGACTTAACCTTCAATAGTCGCTGGTTCATTGGTCCGCTGTTTTTAAGAGGCGATGAAGATACTTGGCTAACGTCTGATTTCCGTCATCACAAGAGTGCCAGCGAAGTTTTGTGCCGCATATCATCAAAGAAACCAAGAAAAACCATTTATTTAATTTCAGCTGATTCAACTCGCTTTAGTAGATGGGAGAAAATGCAAAGATGCCAGATGGTCATTTTAAAATTCATACGTAAACTACTTCGTACAACAAAAGTAGGTGGAGTTTTAAAACCATACCTGGAAGAAGCTGGGATAAACGCTGCAGATTTTTTTTATATTTAAAATCTGTCAAGAAGAAGCCTTCAGTGAAGAAGTCAAGCAGCTTGAAACTAATAATTATATTAATAAAAAGAGTAGCTTGCGTGCTGCTGTGCGTGCTGTAGCTAAATCAATATTGCAAAATCCGGCGATCAATCCCAAAAGCTCCAGTGATGGGGGACCTTCCAGTGGAACGTCTTGCTAGTTTTACCAGGCCTTTTATTATATAGGCATAGACTATTTTGGGCATATAGATATGGTCGTTGGCCGTCGTAAAGAAAAACGTTGGGGTGTAGTTTTTACGTGTATGACTGTAAGAGCTGTGTATCTAGAAATAGCACCATCCCTTTCGACACTCTTTTCATTTAATCCTAAAGCAGTTTATTAGCCGTCGTGGAACACCCCTTACAATTTTATCAGACAACGCAACTAATTTTAGAGGAGATAGTCGTGTCCTGCTACAAGAAGTGGACGTGGTAAATATCTATCTATAGATTGGAAATTCATAACACCAGCGGTTCCCCACATGGGAGGCGCTTGGAAAGGATGGTTCGATCCCTGAAGCGAAGAGACACTTAGAGCAGCGTTGGCTGATGTAGAAAATATCCTGAATTCGAGACCCTTAACATACGTTCCGCTAGAATCTTCTAATGGGGAAGCATTAATCATTTTTTAATTGGATCCTCAAGTGGAATACGAGAGCGCACATATTTTCAGTGCAGTGGTATTGAGCAAAAATTTTCGAATATCGAATATGATAGCAAATGAATTTTGGAGACGTTGGATACGTGAATATTTACTTTGCTTGACCAGACGTAAAAAGTGGTTCGATAATTCGGAGCAACAAATATCTGTTGATCATATTGTCATAATAGTTGACGATAATGCGAAGCGCAACGAGTGTATAAAGGGTGTTGTCATCGAAGTGCATCGGGGAAAGGACAATGCAGTACGAAGCGCTATCGTAAAGACGCAACATGGCTAGGCTACGCGTCCCGTGGTGAAGCTTTCCAGGCTCGACGTTAAATCGTAAACTCCTGCGTGCGCTACCAAGTTTACGGAGGGGGGTACGTGCCCTGCCTCTCGATGTCAAGTTTATTACGATTAAATAAGTACACTTTATTACAACTATGTTAACACGTTTTATCGCGAACAATGACTTGGTATAATTTCTTTCCTTTCCTAATCGTGGGTATTTGTTAACGTGTTAATTTAAATTAATTATTAAAAGTATTGTATAATTATATGAATTTTATTTCAACTATTTTTGAATTAATAAATTAATTATTTAGGCTTAAGTTCTTAATTATAAAGAGATAAAGAAAAATAATATACCAGCAAAGTAGAATGCATTTTCTAGACAGCTATGTCTGTCATCAGTACTCTTCGTATCGATCTACCCGGTACTTTCAATTGTTATTAATTTTCTATTTAAACAAACTTATCAAAGAAGAAGAATCTAAGAAATTTTTAATTTTACATTTATTTCATAGGAGATAGAGCTTTTGAAATTGTTTTTACACTTGTAAACTCTATTTTCTTTTTATATTATACTACCAAGTAAACATTTTTTCTTTATTTTTTATTTGACAGAATTATTAGTTTGTGTTCAGTCACTTGGTTTTTGAATGACGATAATAAAAAACGTATTATGAGCTGGTTTGTTTAAATAGAAAATTAATAACAATTGAAACTACCGGGTAGATCGATACGAAGAGTACTCATGACGGACATAGCTGTATAGAAAATGCATTCTGCTTTGCTGGTATCTAATTTTAATTTATCTTTTAATAATTAAGAACTTAAGCCTAAATAATTAATTTATTAGTATTGTATAATCCAATATTATATACTGTTCAACTTTTGGTTGCATGTATTGTAAAAATAAAGTTAGAGATTGTGTAAAAATATGAATTTAATAAATTACAGATTTTAGCTGAAGTTCACAGCTACTGTGTAACCAGCTCATAATACGTTTTTTATTATCGTCATTCAAAAACCAAGTGACTGAACACAAACTAATAATTCTGTCAGATAATTGCTCTTTTCCGGTTAACAGCAAACTTTCTTTCCCATAGCCTTCAAATCCAATCTTTTATGCCAATATGAAATTATTTATACCATCGGTAACTCGAAATTAGTTGTTTAGCAATATGACTGGAAAATGTCCAATGACTTTAGGCTTCTATATATTCTTCATTTCTTATCCAAAGTAGTGGAAAAGAGTTTGAGTTGTCAAATGAATGATTATATTACGAATTAGAATCACTTAATTAATGTGCAATTGAGTTTAATTAAACGAAAGTATCGTATCGTTCGTTCTTAACTTTACTTAATCGTAGTAAGACTTTTGATACAGTAGTGCACAATAACTTGCTGAATAAGCTACAGAAATTTTTTGATTTTTCGCAATCAGCGCGTATACTCTTACAATCTTAACTTAAATAGGGGAGTACTATAGGGATCAAAACTTAGACCCTTTTTATTCGGCTTATACATTAATGACTTACCGGACATAATAAAACAATACAATATAAAAATGTATGCCGATGATGTGCAAGTTTACAAGAGCAGTGAAGTAAGCGATTTTTATTTATGTGTAAACAATATAAATCAGGATTTATTTAAGTTAACTTCTATTGACGTCACTGTATAAAACACATACACTGTTTAACACTCTTTTACTTTGCACGACAACTGATCGCGTAGCCCACAAAGTATACAGAGATGTAAATAGTGATTTATGAAAAAGCCAATAATCCGATTTTCCTATACTTATCAAGAAAGAGACAAACATAGTACCAAATTACTACAAAAATGAGAAAGAAAAACAAAACAAAAAGTAAGTATTATGAAAATTTTTCTTTAAAACGTGTTCTCTTTATTTAGAACTTTGTGCTTTAAAAGTTAATTTGTGAATTAAAATAGTAATTAAAATTGAAACAACAAAGTATAGTTAAAACAAACCATTGTGCTCTCCTCTTTGGTGGTGTTAAATAAGATTATGAACATAGAGATCCACGCAAGCCCCTGAGTGTTCTGTTTGCTCACACAAATTTCAACGAGATTATCACAAAGAGAATAAAACATATAACATTTTTAATCAGTAGCATGCCAACTTTCAACAAAGCACGTTTATGTCGCATTGCGTAATAAAATAAGTACACTGAAAATATTTAACCGTAATAAACATTTTGTCAGTTTGAAATAATATTTATTATTTAAATATAAAAAATATTTTTTTAGGGCCCGATTATCGTTTACAACACAGAAAAGTTGTGTTGTCTCGGCTACAACACAACTTAATTTTGTTTTTCGATAATGAGTTGCAGAGTTGCAGTTTATGTTAGTACTTGTTTTCCATTAAAAAACATATCTGTGTACTACAAACTGTTGAGGTGAAAATCGTTTGAAAATCTAATATTTATATTAATAATTATAACTTTTATAATTAATCGGGTATGTTCTGTAATCCGAAACCGAGTGAAATTGAATCCGAATGAAATTTTAAATTGTCATCACTTTTGAATCTTACAATATTTTGATATTATTTTTTATACATTAGATTAAAGACCATTCACATAACTTCCTTGATTGCTAATGTTTTAAAATAATAGGCGCAACTAAGTTATATTTTTCTTTAAAAATTTATTCGATTTCAATTTCACTCGGTTTTGGATTACAGAACATATCCGAATAATTATAATAATCATGGTCACGGACGTTGATAGTAAATAGTAGTTTATTATGACGAGGCCAGCAAAACTACACATTGTGCGTATCCGGAAAATAATTTGTGATAATTTCAACCCATTGGAACTACCAAACACAGTAAATGTTTTTTTTTTAATGAAGTCTTAATTAATATACATATGTATATACATACAATACGAGTATACATAATATATATGTACATGCTTCTAATTTGTTATTTTTTTAAGAAATATTTTAAGTCGTGGTTATAAACGCCTAGCAAAAATAATAAAAATAAAAAATACAAATCCTTCTACATTGTAATTCTAATCAACTTTTCGCGACAATAAGACAACAGCTAATAAGCAGTTGTAAGATTTTGATGTGCGTAACAACACATAGAAACACATGTTGTAAACGATAATCGCTGTAAATTTTCATAGACAACTAAAATTGCGACACATGTGATAAGTGTTGTAAATCGTAATTCCAAATTCAAATATACAACACTAAAATAATTAATGTTGCGAACGATAAACGGGGCCTTAGTTTTTGTATTAGATTAATATAAATCGCTCTTTCAGTTAACAATTTTAAAGCAATAAACGTTACATTTATTTGTTTTATTTGGAAAATACGAAATTAGTTTTAATAGTTCAGAATGAAAAATAAATTAACGTAATTATGTTTCATGGTTGAAAAAAACTTTACTCCAAAGGCTTTTTTGACCGTAACGGGCATTTCTAAACAAGAGCTATTGTATTGTGTGATTTTTCTACCAGTTAACATTGTTAATGAATATGTTAAATTTTTTTCATAGCAACCGCTTGTACGGAATTTTCACAACATCACATACATATTTTACAATTCGTGACTATTTCTTAATTCTAAGAATCGTAATTTAATTATATTATTTTTTTACAAAAAACTTTCGTTTGGAATTTTCACAACCATAAAATTTTCATATGCTACCATTTGTTGCTACTTTTTAACTCTATCTTAACAAAAAACTTAAATTATTTTGTATTTACCAATGATAAACAATGTGATTTTTTTCAGTGCAATCCAATACATTCTCATTTTAACCAGTTTTAACAACTTTCTTTGGTTGGGTATGCTTGATTATGAAATATATTTAATGAAAGTTACGCATTCGTAAAATCTCTTAATATTAAATAAATAAAAGAAATCTCTTAAATATAAATAAAAATGTTTACGTGCTTTGTTGTTAAACGAAAACGGTTGTGTATTTAACAATTGTTTTATCGCCACCAATGATAATTATAAGAGTTGCAGAAAATTACAAAGAGCAAAAAATTAAAAATCATTAACTTTTATGAGCCAGAAAAGAAAACTAACCGTGTTTTCGAAATAACGCAAAAGAATCCTAATGAATTTGAGAAAGAGATGTAGAGAGATGAAGACTTTATTTGTAGGCGTGGTACCTCCCATACGTACTAAATATTTATCATCGTGTTGCTTGGTATCAGTAATAGGTAGCGCCTTGAAATTTTGCAACAGTAATCTCTATATTTAAAAGCATAGTTTAGAGAAAAATAGCCTAGATTGGAATAGTGGGCGTGGTACTTCCCATATAAAGTGAGAAATTATTATCCTGTAGCTAGAGAACTGCTATAGGTAGCGGCTTAGAATTTCGCAAAAGTAACCACCATATTAACGTACGTAGTTTAGCTAAACACAGACTGAATTGGAATAGAAGGCGTGGTACCTCCCATACAAGGTTAAAATTTATTATCGTGTCCTGGCGAACTGCAATAGATAGCGCCTTGAAACTTTGCATGAGTAAAACCTGTGCAAATGCATATAATATGCTAAATTATAGAATAAATTAGGACAGAGGGCGTGGTGCATCCCATATAAAGTGAAAAATTATTATCGTGTACATAGAGTACTATAGTAGCTATGGTAGGAAGTAGGTACAAGTAACCATCGTACCCATGCGTACACTCTAGAAGAAGGTAGGCCGGATTGGGACAGTGATCGTAGTACTCCCTATACAAAATAAAAAATTATTATCCTGTATCTAGAGAATTGTAATAGGTAGCGTCTTTGAATTTTGCATCAGGAACCCCCAATTCAGTCTGTAGAGAAACACAGACTGAATTGAAATTATAGGCGTCGTACCTCCTATACATAGAGAGAAATTTTTATCGTGTACGTAGAAAACTGCAATCGATAGAGCCTTGAGGCTTTGCACGAGTAACCCCTATGATAATGCACATAGTCTACCAATACATAAACTGGATTGGGGCAGTCGGCGTGGTACCTCCTATACAAAGTGAAAAATTATTATCATGTATTTGGAGAAATAAAAAAGATAGAGCCTTGAACCTTTACACAAGTAACCCTCAGAATAATGTGCATAATCTAGCAAACTACAAGCAGGATAAGAATGGTGGGAATGGTACCTCCCATAAAAAGTAAAAAATCATTATCATATTAATATGTATAGTCAAGCAAAAAACAAATTGGTTGGGAAATGTAGGCACCTTGCATATAAACTAAAACATTTTTGATGGGAGAATAACGTGCGTTTTCGAGTTAAAGTTTGGCCATACTTTTCTTCAAAGTGTTTATTGTACTTTTTGAGGATGGGTGTAACAAAGCGCACCGGGGCACAGTAGGATTTTGCTGGCAAAAAATACATTTTTCGAGTATAAAATATCAAAAATGAAATGATGCAGTTTTGTAGAGAACTGTTTAGTTGAGGGAAATGCATCATTAGTTTTTTTATTTTTAGATTTTTTTTCCAAAATAACTTGTCAAAGTCACCTAAATGAAACTCTGCAGAAACTGCTTCAGATTTACATGAATTTCAATGGTTCGGTTACATAATTTCTTTTTGCGATATATATTTGCTGTATTTATATTTTGAAAATATAGTACTTCCACATAAATTAAATAAAAAAATATATTGGAAAACGATAATAGTTTACAAGATATTCAGGTTTTAATGATGGCACTCAAAAATGCCATCATTTTTCTTGGAGAAAAAAAAGGTTAGATTTATCTACCTTTGTGTCCTGTTTGCAATCAAATGAAAGGTGGGAGTGTATTCTTTCGATTTAATAAATAAAATACCCATAATATTCCATACTGTTGAACAAAGTTATAAATTTTATAAAAAGAGTCACATGAAATTTCACTATTTCAAAGAAACTTCATACATAAAAAGTAGTGCATACTTTTAACCTTAATTACTTTCATGTTAAGAATAATAGAGACAATTTTTTAAATATTATTTAACATATATTTTAAAGATGTGATGAATAAGAAAAACAAAAAAAAAACAAATCGGACTGTAATATTCGGTTACGCCGAATCTTAAATACCCTTCACCATAAATTATTAACAATTTCTTAACGATTATTTGCCAGGTATTTAAAAGAAATGACCAAGAAGAGAAAAGGAAAGAAAATTACAAGTCGAAGTGGAACATTCGGCTATCCGAATGTTGAAGGGTACGAATCCTACGTGCCCTTCACCATATGTCAATAACTATTTCATCACTACCAATGTACTTTTGTTGGTATGGCTATGGAAAATTTTTACAAACGGAATGACAACCTTATAATATCCTTATCACCCACGATGAATGGCATAATAAACATCAAAATAAGAAGTTTTAAATATTTTTAAGACGTCTAAAAATGTGAAAGAAGTTAAATCGCGACTTTATATTAAAAAATTTATAAAATGTATACTTTTGATCTTACTTATTTCGATCTAGCTAAGGAGCTTATTCGTTGCCTTAATTATATGCTAAACGATTACATAAAATCAAAAAATGCGCTTTTAACAAGAGAATAAATCAAGGAGATTAAAGTCGCAATTCGAAGGCGGTTTTTGGGAAATTTTAACAAAAGACAAGAAGAGTCTTGAGGTGATTACTTCTTTAAAAAAATTACTCATGACTAAGAAGTACGTATCAATCGCAGCGTATTAGTTATTAGAAGGACTAGCAATATATTAAGAGTGAGCTTTTCTGTTAATCTTTAATTCGGGACAGGTTTACAATAGGTGGTTTTACATTGCAGCTACGGTTCACAAAGTACTTATTCAGCGAAGACAATATGGATGCGGCTTAACTTCCAATAGGCCTGCTTTCAGAAGAACTGAAGAAGCTCGAAATAAAGACTATAGAAAGTATAGGCTAATGTTCGCCAGAAAGTGCAGCAGGAACAAACACAGATATTTCAATTTCATAATAGTAATAAGTTTTGCCATGTTTCGCTATGACCGGTTAAGAAACAAAACTTTGGGGCGTAAAAATATTTTTGGGTTATATGGGCGGGTGGCGATGGGCGTGTTGAATTTTGATAAAACTTTAAAATTTTCTTAAATAAGTTGATAGAAGCATAAGTACCAAATTTTAATGTTCTATAAGCTCTCCTTATATTTTTTCCAAGAAATGTATGAAGAAATCCGACTGTGTGTCGTAGCTTTCAACCCCTACAGTCAGCTAAGCCGCACCTTTTCAATTTTGGCCATTTTTTTGATATTTAATAAATGTCCACATGGGAAAATGCATATTTTCACTTTTTCAAAATTCTATTACTAAAAACCTATACAAATTCTGAATATAACCAATACAGTTTTGAAATCTGTAATGTCATAGCTATCAACCCATATAGTCCGCTAAGCCGTACCTTTTCGATTTTGGCCATTTTTTTGATATTTAAAAAGTCTATATGGGAAAATTCATATTTTCACTTTTTTCCAAGCCTTTATTATTAATTATCAGTAAAATGTTAATATAATAGCTGCTTTTAATTACTTTTTGCATAAAAATTTTTAAAATAATTAATTTTTGTGTATTCGACCATCTTTTGTACAAATAAGTTAACTAACACAGGGTTGTTAAAAACGAAGCTAACTGACGGAGCTAACTTCAACACACATATCAATTTAAAGTTTTATTTTAATTATTTGCTTATTTATTTATATTTAAACATCACTTTTAATTTTACTTTTTTCTTTGTTTACATTTTTATGTAAAAAAGAGAGCTAGTTCAGATAAACTTGCGATAAAAAATAGAGAAGATAGAAATTATTCATGCTTCGCAAGTAGATTCAAACTGAATCGTCTCAAAACAAAGTGCTTCGCTCTCAAAATTTAGTATGGCGAAGAACGTTGATTCATACATGATTGGAGTGTGAAGCACGAATGAGAGAGCGAAGCATGAATATTGGGCTCCATGAAAACGTGTTATTATCATAGTAGCAAAAACCTTCACTCGTTGTAGTTTAACACCCAGTCTTTATTGGGGATCAAACCCGCAACTCCGAGACTGCTAGACTAGTACACTATCTACTAACTTACAGGGACCTCTAGTTCTTGTCTTCAGCATTGAAATATTTCACAGATATTACATTATTTTATTTCAGGTGCCAAAAGTTGCGAAAATTTCACTAAATAATTATAGGAAAATTTTACTTGGTTACGTGGGGCCTTCAAAAGTTACGAAAAACGCAAAAAAAGTAACCAAAAGGCACCAAGGATTGAAATATCGTTGTTGTCGTCTGTTGTGTTCCTGCACAAACGCCGAAGAATTTTTTTTAACGAGTAACACACAAAGATTTATAACTGCAATTATTCTTATTGGTGAAATTAGCGTTACCATTGTTAAAGTTTGCCTTTCGGATTTTAAAAAAAATTTGAAATTTGACAGGATGGTATGTTATACCTAAGTTTCGTAAGACTAAAGCTACGTCCACATTAGGCAAATCTTTACCTCAAATTTGTGTGACGGTGTTTGGTCAAAATTGGGCGGACCCTGCCCATTATAACAACCATGTTAGAGGAATAAAAATTATTTGTTTTCACAATAAAATACCTTGAAATAAACTCCACTCTTTACCGATTTGTCGACAAATATCGACATTTATAGCAATTTTTTAAATTGATTAAAAACAAAATTTGAGTAAGTTTGGCTGTTTTTCATGGTGGCAGAAACAAAAAAAAAGACGTAATGCCGTTAATTGTATATTTGATATGTAAATTCTTTTTTATTTAAGGTAGAAGAAGAAAATTAATAGTGGAAACATAGTTTAAGTACCTGTTAAAATGGGAAAAACATTTAAAAAACAGTGCAACATGTGAACTGAACAGGTATATTTTATCTTTTAAAAGGTCATACAATTACTTATCTTTACGGTTTTAACAATCACAAAGTACTGTTATAGTATTCTCGCTGATATTTATTTTCAACAAAAAGATGTGAAAAGTTGAAAAAAGGGTCGACCAGCAAAACCAATTGACAAATGTAGAGAAAGATCTCGAAGACGCAAGATCGTTTCCAGTGTATCTAGATTTATTTTCTGTAAAAAAAGAATGCTTACCATCACAAACTGCTATTAGTGTCACTTCAAGTTGATCCGAAATAAAATTGGAAGATCTTCTTGAACATACGGCTAAACGATTAATAAATACGCTTGATGCGGATCATTAAAAAAACTTGGAAATTGTAGTATTACTATAATTTTTAAATGGAAAAGTGATGGATCTGGTGATCAAAAACAGTACAAGCAAGGTAATGCCGAAAATTAATCAGATGCTAATTTATTTATGGTATCTTTAGTTCCATTGCGCTTGACAATAAATTAAACCGGATTACAACCATCAGAAATTGATGTATGTATAAAAGAAATTCTATCTTCAACAAAGTATTGCAGACCAATAAAATTAACATTTAAAAACAGTCTAAAATCAGCTCTTGTGATTATCAGACGTTTTAATTCAATTCGCGACTCAAATTAAATAAAAACCTTAGTGACTACTTTTATAAAAAAAATATATATAACTTAAATCTATATACTTTTTCCACATTTAAAAGTGAATTAAAGAAGTAATTTATTAAAAGTTATTGAATAAAAAAAAAAGTAGAGCAAACTAAAAGTAAATTATAACACTGTCCAAAAAAAAAAATATTTTTGTAATGTTTCCTTCACTTCATGAGTCAAATCTTACTAATTTTGGGTTGAAAAAAACGAAAATGACAATGAAAAAAATGTATTAGCTCTAGTTTCTGTGATACACCATGGGTCAAAATATATAACGTTAACAAATTGTGGCAAATCAGTAAATTTTAAACCATAAGTTTATCGACATTATAAATTAATTTGGAGTTGAAAATTAACGGCAGAATACTTGGCAGGTTGGATATTATTACCATCATGTGGATTTCATATTTCTTTTGGCCTGTCTTTTGTAGGTGAGTTCTGGAGCATCCCTACACACGCACCAACAGTAATCTGCAAGCATTGATTCATCCCAACGGCCCTTATATCTTTATTCCATTACAGAAATATCCTGATGGAATCTCTCACCGTGTTCATCACTGACCGCACCACAGCTAGGAGGGAAAAAGTCTAGATGAGAGTGAAGGAAATCAATTTTGAGAGACATGTTGCATCCAAGTTTATGATATTTTTGTAGAAGTATCCTCACCAACTGAACATAGTCATCTTCTCTTTTGTTCCCCAAAAAACCTTTAACAACTCCCTTGAACGCATTCCAAGCTTCCTTTTCTTTCCCCTCCAAAATTCTGTCAAACGCAGGAATAAGAAAGCAACAGAAACCACATCCGAAGAACTGAAATCACGTATATAACCTCAAAATAGCTGTACAACTGTTGGTTTTGTCAGTTAACAGGCGTACCAATAGCATTAAAAAATGACATTTTACTGTATCTTGAAAACAAGAGCTAATTGGTCATTTTCGAGGTGATTTTTGAACTCAGGGGGTGAAAATACATAATAACTGGGTATTTTTAAGTCCGAAACAAATTCATTGTTGTTCAGTGTAATTAAATAGGCAAAAGAAAAAAAAAAACAATAAGTGATAATGAATAAACCACCAGACTTGTTTGGTTATGCAAAAACACCAATAATTTTGGACAAAACAAAAAAAATTAGTGTAGTGTCTGCTGGAGAAAAATACTTACTTATGTCACGAGTTAATAGTGAGGAAGCTCTAAAGAATGTGTCTCCCTTTTTAATTAAAAAAGTTGTTGATAATATAGCTGGTGGTGAAGTTAATATATGTAAAAAACTCCTAAACGGTACTATTTTTATACAAACGAAGAACTTTGCTCAAGCAAGTAAGTTAATTCAACTAACTGCCCTGACAACTGGCATTGAGGTTACTCTCAAAGAACACCCTACACTTAACTATGCAAGAGGTGTCATATATTCCAACGACTTGCGTGGCATTACTGAATATGAAATACTGGATGAGTTAAAATCGCAAAAAGTGGTAGCTGTTAAAAAAATTATGAAAAAGATGAATGAAACTCTGCAAGCAACGGGTCTAATTATTATAACTTTTGCTTCAACTACTTTGCTAACAGAACTGTTCATAGGTTATAAAAAACTCAGGATTAGACCTTATGTGCCACTGCCTTTAAGGTGCAATAAATGTTTCCAATATGGGCACATTTCAAAAATATGTAAAAACGATCAAGTTTGCTACAATTGCGCACAAGCCTATCTTTTGGATGCTGAATCGAATGAGAAATGTACCCTTCCCCCTCAATGTACCAACTGCAAAGCTTCAAAAATCAATAACTGCAACCATGCATCTGTAAGTCAGGACTGTCCAATATTTCTTAAGAAGAAGGAAATTCAGGCTATTATCACTTTAGAGAAAGTTGGAGAGAAAAAGGCAACAACTTTGTACCAGCAACGACACAATTGCCCGAACGAATCCTTTTCTTTTGTGGTTAGTAACACCAACAATAGCTAAACTACAGCAAATATCAAACCAATAAATACTTCCATGCCTAATTTACCACCAAATATACCTACAAGTTCCCGTACCCTCAGAGATTATGGTGACATAACGAGTGATACCACTGACTACTCCGATACCGACAAACATAGCTCATCAAAAAAAAAAAAAAAAAACTCACCTAGCAAAAATGTAATTTTACTACCCAAAAATACTTCAAAGAGAACAAGAGCACAAGCAAAAAAACAACTAGAAGAGCTACAAACAAAATCAAAACGAACAAAAAAATAATCATATGTTTATGATTATTTTTTTTATTTTTATTTTTTTTTTATTTTTTACTCTTTCATATCTTCTCTTAAAAATTATAAACTCTTATATTCTTTGCCACTAAACATTCTTTTACATAATATTGTAAATTAATTCTTCATCTGTTTATACAATTTCAATACATATTTTTATACACACATTTTTTATACTACAATTACTCTCTTATATATTTACATGTTGTTTTTGCATATTAATACTATTTCAATTAATATTTATAAATATTTTTCGTGGTTACAACTCATCTTAAATATTAACAATTCATATTTTTTCAATCGTAATTATATCACCTGGGTGGACAACATTTGGGGCCACTTATTAGAAGATCAATCCCATACAAATTTTTTTTATAACATATCACTTATACCACATTACACGACTTTTCAAATGAGTTAGACAATTCTGCAATGGAATATTAACGGCTTCCGGAACAACTATAACGAACTCCAAATACTAAAAAAAACCTACTCACCAAAAATCATATGCATCCAAGACACACATATACACAACCAGACTAATCTTTTCATACCAATTAACTACACCATGTACTCGAAAAACACATCACCTACAAGTTATGGCGGAGTAGCCATCCTGGTCCATTACTCTATTCAGCACAAAACATCTAACACCCAGAATTCTTTAATAGACACTGTGTGTATCGAAGTATCATCAAAAATTAAATTTAATATTTTCTCTTCATATATCCCACCTAATCAACATTTCACTGATCAAAATCTTAGCAACGTATTTAATAACTCAACCCTAGCTAATATTATCACAGGAGATTTTAATTCTTGGAATGTCATTTGGGGATCCCCCACCACCAACAATAGAGGAAGAACGATGGCCAAATTTATATACGATTCCGACTATGTAATGCTTAATGATAAGTCTCCAACACGTTTTAGTACTCATGGAACTTTTTCCCATATAGACATATCCTTATGTAGTCGTTCTATTGCACCATATTCAGAATGGCAAGTATTGGAAGACTTGCATGGGAGCGACCACTATCCGATTTTGATCTCTGTTTTTCAAACCACAAATCCAAATTCTTTTAATGCTAATTATATACCCAAGTTTAAGCTGGAATCAGCAAACTGGGTACTTTTCCAAAATAAATGTTTGCAATATAATGACGAGCGTGAAATCGCTGAAAACACTAATAAAGAAGCGGCAAATATTTCAAAAATTATTCTCCAGTCTGCCAATATAGCTATTCCTCACACTAGGAAATCTTTTTTCAAACAAGTTCCCTGGTGGAATAAGAAACTTGACAATTTAAAGATTGAAAAGAATAGGTCCTGGAATATTTTTAAACGTGACATGAATATTAGCAATCTTATAAAATATAAAAAATCTAGAGCTCAATTTAAAAGAGAGATAAAAATATCTAAAGCAAACTCTATTAACATTCTTGGCTCCAACATTAACCCTTCTACACCTGTAGCTAAATTTTAAAATATCAGAAATTTCACTGGATACAAAACAAACAGTTCGATTCATTGTATATCTAAATCTAGCCACTCAGACATAATGCTTACTAATAATTCGGATATAGCTCAAGAGTTAGCAGGGTTTTGGTCAAACAGATCTTCGGATATAACATTTACACATAATTTTAAAGCAAAAAAGATGCAAACCATTAACGAAATTACCTCCACAACCCCCACTCGAGAGGCATTGTTTATTGAGTATAATATTTCCATTCTAGAGCTATTGTCAGTTTTATTTAAACTTAAGGGAAAGTCCCCTGGATTAGACAGAATTTCATATCCAATGATTAAAAACCTTCCCCTTATTATGAAACAAAGACTTTTAGATTTATATAATAAAATATTCGATTCTCACATCCCACAGCAGTATAAAAATAGTAAAATAGTTCCAATACCCAAGCCAGGTTGTAATAAGACCTTAGTTAAATCTTATAGACCGATTTCATTGAACTCATGTTTGGCAAAAGTCCTAGATAAAATTATAGCGAACAGATTGTGGTGGTACCTGGATACACACAAACTTATTGATAGCCGCCAATTTGGCTTTAAGAGGGGGAAATCCCCTATTGACCCACTAATATACTTAGATTACCAAATATCAGATAGCCTATCAACGCGTAGGCACACTTCAATAATATCTTTATATTTCGAGCGTGCCTTCGATAGAATTGGGGTACATTCTATTATTGATCAACTAATCTATTGGAACATAGGCCCGCGCATAATAAATTATATAAAAAATTTTATGAAAAATAGGAAAATTTTAGTAAAAACAAATAACTGTTATTCTTTTCCACATCCATTACATAATGGTATTCCCCAAGGGTCTCCCTTATCCGTCGTGCTATTTTTAATTGCTTACAACAAACTATGTTCAATTATTTCATTTCACAAACAGGTAGATTTTTTGGCTTACGCTGATGACTTTAATATAATTATAAGGTCTAATAAGGAAAAAAAACCTACTATTAACCTTGATTGCATATTCCGGGATATTGAAGATTGGTCATCAACCTCTGGAGCAATCCTTTCGGTACAAAAATGTAAATACGTTCATATATGTCGTAAAAGTAATTGCAAATGCACTATTCACTCTTCTTTGACAAGTTTAACCCAAGTCAATGACCTTCGAATACTTGGCTAGAATATAAATTCTAGATACCAGTGGGACAGTCACATTAACAATGTGGTATCAGCTTTAGCGAATCGGCTAAAAATTATAAAATATATAGTGTAACACTTCCACAATTATCTCTGTTATAAAAACAGTTATTTTATCTAAAATCATGCCCCCAAATCATTGTTTCGTAAAATCAAGGTTGTTGTCAACAGTGCTATCAGATCGTCCTTAGGGGCTTTTCGATCGACGCCAATTAATAATATGCTCCTCGAGTCGAATATTTTATCAATGGAAACCCAAAGAGAATTATTAACTAAAAAACTACTAAAAACAATAACATTCTGCTCAAATACACGCACAAATAGTTAAAAAATGCACCTCCAAAAAGAAGATCCCGAAATTACCTTCCTCTATATACCGTTGCATTCTTAATTGCAAATACATACTTAAATTTTAACATCAAAACTATTAACAGTTGCATTAAAAAACATCCACCATGGCATCTTAATAATGAAGCTTTCAATACTTCTCTACACACCTTTTCGATATCTACTTGCAGTTCAGATCAACATAAAGCTCTTTTTAATGAACTAAAGTATAAACTCCATGACCACAAATTTATTTTTACAGATGGTTCAAAGTTTGACACATTATTATCTTTTAGCATAACCACAGAAACCAAGTTAATAAAAAGCAATATACTACCTGAGTTTAGTACTATATATACCGCAAAACTTATAGCTATATACGAAGCGATAAAATATGCACGGTCGAAAAGCGAAAGATATGCAATTTGCTCAGATTCTCTGTCTTCATTGCAAGCCGTAACAAATATAAACAACGATAACCATTATATTTCAGAAATCAGGAACTTTCTAATTGGAAATTATCCTGCAATAAAATTAATCTGGGTACCTGGACATTGCGGAATTAAAGGTAACGAGTTAGCTGACCTTACAGCAAAAGAAGTATTGTCTTCTCCGCTTATTACATCACCAAATAATAACTATAAAGATTGGAATAAATTTATTGTAAACAGTCTTCTTCGAGATTACAGGTGTAATCTTTTGACCAAAACATCAACATGGTATATAAATCTAAACCAATTAACAACAGATACCCAAAACTACCAAAAAACTATTGGTCCATATTGGGACAGAAGAGACCTCATAAAATTTATGCGTTTAAGACTTCGACACTGCACATTAACTCATGGACATCTGATGAATATAACTGTACCCCAAACTTGCAACTGCCTAACCCCCATTTGTAACCCATTGCATTTCCTAGTGGACTACCCAAAATTTAATTACGAGAGAAAACTCATATTTAAGAATTCAAATCCACTAAGCGCTTTATCTTTGCCACATAAAGAAAATATCATTAACATAATTAAATTTCAAACAAAAGATGTCATAACTGAGGAAGTTAAAAGATAAGAGATCAAATTAAAGAACTTTAACCAGTTAAATTTAAATTTGATGGCCGTGAAAACGAAGTAAATTTTAAAATGTGTCTCACAATGATTGAGGAAAAATTTGCACAAGCTTTAACTCAAACAAATTCATCGTAAAGCTGCATTATATGTCAAAAAACATCAACCCCAACCACTAGACGATAGTTTTAAGGAAGCGTAGGAATTTGGATTGTCCCATCTTCATGCTAGCATACGTTTTATGGAGCATATTCTTAAATTAAGTTATGATTTGGAATTCGGTCCGTTAGGTGAAACTGTGAGAAAAAGTAAAAAAGCAAGAAAAATAAAGCAAACAAAAAGAAAGTCAAGAAAATTATCATCAAATAGGCCTTATAATTAATCAACCAAAACAAGGAGGAGGAAAAAAACAATAAAAGCTTGTTTGCATCTAACTTTATTACCTAAGGCTCCGTCAGAATTGGATTTTCCAATTACTAAGGGTTGATGCATTTAGGTTTGCTTCATACATTTTGTATATACATAAGTATTTTTGACAGTTAGTTTGGTTTTGGTTATGTTTGGTTGTTATTGGTCTGCAGGATTCTACCTTGTGTGATCTTTTCCTGGCTTAGGTATCATAATAATAAGAAAAACCTTCCAATCTGTGTTAAAAACTCGTGGATTCCATCACCATCTAAGCCTCCCCGACCCATTTACAAACTAGGTTCAGAATACTCGATGTTCGGCGCAAAGATGCGCCTAATAAAAACTAAATTATTATAATTGCTTATTGCCCATATTTTTTAATAACTTCATAGATTACAAAATATGGCAACTTCGAAACCATAAACCTAATGTTAAAATTTAAGGGCAAGGCGACCTATCGAAAACTTTGAGGTTAAAGAATACTTCCTAATCATACTAAAAACACAACTGGAACGGAGGCCGAATTTTTCGTTTCGAATATTCGTCGCAAAAAATTAAATACATTTGTGTATATTAAAATGCAGACAATCAATGCGTCGACGAAATTCTGACAATCAATTCGATTCGAAATTCGTGCGTAATTCACTGCATTTTCTTCACTTGCTCTTGGAAATGAGATATTTTTGCGGAAAAAAGTATCCTACATTGGAATCAGGATAATTTTGTTAAAATCGATCCAGTAGTTTTTGCGAGATGCGAAAGAGAAAGACAGACAGACAGACACGTAAGATTTACTGTTTTATGATATGTATAGATTTCTTCTATCAATAAATGTAAACAAAAATGTATTTATAAAAAATAATTTATTAAAATTTAATTAAAAATGGATAACAGTTAAACTATCATCGAGGAAGTAAAAAAAATTATTGTTTATATAATCTGTCGTGAAAGGATATACAAATACACAGAGAAAACGGGAGTTCTGGATAAGTGTTCCCACTTCTTAAAATTTTTTTCGTCCCATTGTGTTTAGTCGACGAATTTACGCAACGAATGTATGACTATGTGTTTCCATCTTTTTATTAGAAATAGCGGTGCTTTTAACGTAGTAACACTTATCGATTTTTAAATATACTTACCATCTATTTTTGCCTTGTTGTACGCAAAGGGGCTGCTTGATAAACTTTTTAAAATCTTGTTAATGAGGTCGCCAGTACTTCGCGAAATTTCTTTTTCATAGTGAAGATATTTTATGATAGCAGCATTAATACGGTAAAAAACTTCTAAGGCTTCAACAGAAAGCGTTGTGGGGTTGCTGTGGTTAATTTTTATAGGATAAGTTGCATTATTTTCGTATAAATAGTTAGCCGCCTAAAAAACATAAATAATAAAATTGTATGATACGTTAATACATTAAATATTCAAACCTCAATTCATTTAGAGGTTCGAATATTTACCATAAGATAGTGATTTAAATAGACTTTTGGCTCCTTTTTTCTTTTTTCTGATATTTTTCCAAGCATATACTGACACAACCATTTCTCGTCATTTGCATCAGAATTATCTGCACCACTGCCACCTGTTGTTGAATTCTGTAGAGAATTGGCCATTGAAAAACAATTGAAGGCAATTGTTAGAATTTTATTTTTTCTTTCATTGATAATAGAAAATCTAAAAATAAAAAAATAAAAACACGTTAAATATTTATTGTATTTTTTTTAATTAAAAAATTCTACGAGAATGTACAAATACCGGGGATGCCAACTTTTCAAGGACCAAACGCTTCGACTCAACGGTCAAAAAGACCTAAAAAGCGCTAATTTGAAAAAATAACGGATTTTTTCATTCGGTTTTATTGTTATATTGTGCTTTAAAGGTTTATTTTTTACATTTGCAAAATGTTCAAATAGGTTTTACAAAAATATACAACTATTTCCACCCTATTCTGCGGTTTAAGCAATTTCTATCTTTGGAAAGGGTAGATTTACTTTTTAAACACCTAATCTGCTGACAGTTAAAAAAGAGCGGAAAAACACAAATAAATTATAAATAGAAAATATTACTCCTAAATATTTTTTTCTAAATTACTTCAAACTATTTATTCAATAAGTTTGTTATAAATTTAACAACATAGAACTCGCAAAAATAAGCAATTGGTTTGAAATCACACTATAGATAAGTGACTGTGATTTCCGATTTAAAATCACGTAATTTTCAAAATGTTTGTGTAGAATACCTCTTATTTGATTTCAAATCACTTTGAAATAGTGATTCTCAAAACAGGCCTGCATAAAATTATAGATATTGTTTGTGACAAACACGGCTTCTGAAATGATAAGAAAGATGAAAAAATTAAGGCTAAAACGGGAAACGCGCTGTTTATAAAGCAAGCCATATACGTTGCGACGGTTGTAACTATTCTAGGAATCAGTTGTATGTTTTTCCCACAAACGATACAATTTAGTGTGTGTTACAACTCGTGTACAACTCGTGAACAACCTAATCAAGTTGGTACGACGCACAGTGTTGTGAGCGTGGCCATATATATAAAAATCCAATTATGGAAATTAAAAAATGGATAATGGCATTTAATAAAATACAATTTACTAATGAGCGTAAAAATAATTAGATTAAAATAATATTTTTTTCTAAAGATATGGCTTTTCAAAATTGTGGTTTAAAATAACTGCAATTTTGTATAAAAAAGGAATAAAAATTAGCATGTTAAATAATTGAATTTAGTTGGCAAATAAACCAAATTTGTACTAGATAAGTTGTTTTATCATGTTTTGAGTATATAAACAGTATTTTTAATTACATATGTCGATAACAGTGTATGATGATGCATCATTATAAGAATGATATTATTAAGCAAACATAGTGAAGAAACAAAATTTTCAAGTATTACCGGGATATTTTTTCTTTCATTTTATAACAAAAAGTATGTTAATTTATAAAAATAAAAATTTAGCTGCGCTTAAGTGCGCCAATTAAAATAATTATAATTTTTTTTAGTGTCGCATAGTAAACATCTAGTGGAAAAAAATAAAAAAAACTTTCAAACTTATTAATACAATATATCTGAGATGAAAGCTGAGACTCACGCGATTCCAGAGGTGGTTTGTTTTTTCATATGCGTTACACCTATAAAAAGTTACACGGCTTTAACGTCGAATTATTTTGATAATTTTTTCACAATTTTTAAGTACCAAAAAATGGGTTTGGAAAAATAAATATCAAGAATTCATTTTTCAATAAAAATGCATGCAATTATAATTGTTTTATTCAGAAATGTAGCAGAAACAATGAAAAAGCAATGAATGTACCCATAAAGACATTAGAAAAGAAAGGTTAGATCATACTCGAAAAAATAGCAGACAAAATACAAACATGGATTTATTTGTGTATTTGATTCTACAATAAGAACCGGCAATTTTATTACATAGCTAAGTAAAGAAAACTTATCAAAATTGGTTAAAGAACATAGAAAATTATATAACTTTAGGAAAACATGAGTCCCAAAATGTGGAGGATGATAATGTAGAAGATATATCTTCTGAAACTGTATTACTGCATATTGAAGATATGTATAGTTTAAGCGAATCGTAAAGTTATAATAAATCTGTTAATTATTTTTAGATATTTATGAAATAAAAATTTATGATTTTTTTTACAAAATTTAAATTTATTGTTTCACTATAGTATTTTACTCAAAATTTAATATCATATGAGCTAGTCAGCACATTCAAAGAGTGTGTATGCATTATTGCTTCATCAATGTATGAAGCTAGTGTTACATACAGGAGGTATGGTAACTACGACTTGTCAAACACACTACAGTACCACGCCCACGATTCCAATTCAGTCTGTGTTTAGCTAAACTATGTACTTTAATGCGGTGAGAAATTCTACCTATTGCAGTTCCCTAGATACAGGATAATAATTTTAAACTTTGTATGGGAGGTACCACGCCCACTATTTCAATTCAGCCTGTATTTATGTACGTTAATATTGGGTTTACTGGTGAGAAACTCCAAGGATCTACCTAATTCAGTTCTCTAGATACAGGATAACATTTTTTCACTTTGTACCATGCCCACTATTCTAATCCAGTCTATTTTTCTCTTAACTATGTATGTTAATATGTAGGTTACGAATGCCAAATTTCAAGACGCTACCTATTACTGTTACCAAACTACCCGATGATAAATATTAACTTTGTGAAGCTTATTTGTTTATTAAACACTATATTTTACTATATAAATAGGAACAGGTGTTTGTCAAGTATGTACTACTTTCATTCCATATACATATTTCTTTGATCTTTATATACATAATAATTTTTAGTTTGAAATTATTAAAAAATATGAAATTTCTACAAATTTATGATTTCACAATATACAAACCATGTACATACATATATAAGTATGTGGGAGTGTGTGTTATGAATGTTTGAATATTTGAAATTTTGTTGTTTTTATTATAAAAAATTGCAGAGCACCGCGTAATCATGTTTACCTAACAAAGTTTGGTTTGATACTAGATTAGTATTAAGTAAAGAAACGAAGCAACAACAAATATGAGGTGGTAAATATTAAAGTAAAAATATTAAAGAGGGAAGCTTTAGGTAGTTCAAGACTTCATTAACACCAACTGATTGATGATTGAATACAGTTTTTCTCGTATTGGTTTATCTGAGTTTGGTTGGTTAATAAATAGATGATGTCTCCAACTAAACACTACCCAAAGTAGATAAATACGAAGAATGCTGATAACAGGCGCAGCTGTCTAGAAAATGCGTTCTATTCTGCCGGTGTCTTAAATTGAATTATTAAATTAAATTTGTAATTTAATTTTTCTTTCTTAGAGAGAATAAAACGAACTTAAGCTTGACTTTATCTTCATTTATGATATAAATTTATGGTATAAATAGTTTGGTCAAAAGGGAATATTCTTAATTATTACACTACATTCAGAAGTGTCCTTAACTTAATTTCGATTTAAAAAAAAAAAAAACAAACAATGGCTAACTTTACCTGTGAGTTTTGCAAAAAAGTGTTAAAGCACCATACTTCTTTAAGGCGCCACGTAAGAATGCATCACAAACGGGTACATACATGCACAACATGTGATTTGAAACTTTCAAATCCAATAGAATATATTAAACATCAACATGTAGTAGATCACAGCCGATAAGCCGAAAAAGTTACCATGTACTGTAATGGTTTTAAAGAACATCTCCTAAAAAATGTTGGTCACATCATTGACACACAAATACAAAGATAATTGCGTAGATCGTAAAGAGAACAACGCTAATTGTATTAAATCAATTTTAAAAGTCGCATCCAGGGTAGGTATTTTCTTACTCACTCATTTCACTGCACATGTGCGTGCATCTGCTTTGCTTGTTATTTTTTCATCGCACATACGCAAGTGTGTTTTGGTTTTGCATACATAGCATTGCGCTGAATGAAACAGCGTGTTGTGCACATATGTGCAAGAAATGAAAATTTGCTCATTTGTGCACATTTCTTACACACTTCTGTGCAAAGTTGGATATACACATTTACCATTCATGTGAAGAATACACACAGCACGCTATTTTATTTAGAGCAATAATGTGTGTGCAAAACCAATGAATATCATTTTCTGAAAAAGAAAAAAAAAAATGCACACACACTTGCACATGTGCGATGAAAAAATAACAAGCAAAGCAGATGCACGCAAGTGTGCAATGATACAAGAAAGAGTAAAAATGTGTAAAAATGGTGAACAAATGCGTACTCTGGTCGCATCACCACTTATTTATTTGAAAATATTAATAAAGCTAGTTTAAAACGAGAGAACTTAGACTAAGTAATCAATATTTTAAAAGATATGTTACAAAAACAAATAAACATAAACTATTTTGTGACTACGTTTTAATTAAAGAAGAGGAAACATGCACAATATAGACAAAGTCGCATCAAACAAAAATTACCATAGTGAATTCAACATGTTGATCTTTCAAAAGACATTTCAAATTATTGTGATCTTATAGTAAAACAAATGAGCTTATTTCAAGAACTTGACAGTGAATGAACATTAATATAAATTTCTCATCTTGAAATTAATATCAATAAATATACATCGTAATATATACCTTTACCACTGTTTATATTGAAAAAAAAAAACAAGGATAAAGGTGAATGTTGTTTCAAGCGGGCTATTGTATCTGCACTATATCCAATAGCTCATGGTGAACATTCAAAACGATGTTTATCATACAAAAAACAAAAAAGACATTAGAGATGAAATTATAATGTTGGATAATAATGTTCTTTTAAATTTAAAAAACTTGAACTTTGCACTCTCTACTAGCAAAGTAAAGGAATTTGCTGGAACCCTGAAATAAGCATAATTGTTTTCGCTCTAGAGGGGGGAAATATGTAGTAGGTAAATACTACATATTACATTAATTAAAACTTAATTAAAAACACACAAATACATATGTGACACTTGCTTGATCCACTTTCACAATGAGGAATGCTTACGAACACAGAAAAAAGAATGGATTAAAATGGCAACTAGAGCCTAACCAAGACAAGAATATACATAGGTTCAAGAATTTAAAAAAGCAGTTGGATGGGCCTGATTCTAAAATACATTCCTGCCAAGGAAAGTATCGCCGGACGCTATTCTCACATCGAAAATGTTTTAGTTTATATCCAAGGTACGACGCCTACTGTTTTCATCCAATCAGTTTTTTGCTAGACTATACGTATTAACACGTCAATAATTTTTACTTTTTATTGTTTTGCATTTTGCTAAACAATGCAAATTACTCCGAGGGTTACTTGTGCACAGTTTTAAGACTCTACCTATTGTATTTCTCCAGGCACACGATAATAATTTTTCACTTAATATGAGAGGTACCACGCCCACTGTCCGAATCCAGTCTGTATTTTGCCAGAATATGCACAATTCCTCGTTACTTGAGCAAAGTCAAGGCTCTACCTATTGTAGTTCTCTAGGTACACGATAATAATTTTTCACTTTGTATAGGAGGTACCACGCCCACTCCCCAATCCAGTTTGTACTTTGATAGACTATGCGCATTAGCAAAGTGGTTATCTGTTGTAGTTCGCCAGGAACACGATAATAATTTTACACTTTGTATGGGAGATACCACGCCGCCTATTCCAATTCAGCCTGTGTTTAGCTTGGCTATGTACGTTAATATGGGGGTTACTAGTGCGAAATCCCAAGTGCTACCTAATTCAGTTCTCTAGATACAGGATAATATTTTCCCACTTTGTATTGGGGCACCACGTTCACTGTGATAATCCAGCCTATGTTTTTCTAGAGTATTCGCATGGATATGAAGGTTACTTTTATCTACATTCAGGACCATACCTATTGTAGTGCTCCATGTAAACGATAATAATTTTTCACTTTGTATGGGAGGTACCACGCCAACTGTCCTAATTCATTCTACATTTTGGTAGATTTTATGCATTTGCACAGGGGTTACTGGTGCAAAGTTTCAAAGCGCTATATATTCTAGTTCCGTAGGGGATTTGGATACCAAGCAACGGCTCTGATTGGTTTTAACTTGGTAGAACCCAGACCTATCTTGGTCCCTCTTTCATCTCAACTGTGGACACAGACCTCCCCGTGGTGTCACCTGGGGTAGCTACCTTTAATACCCTTTTTAGAGGTAGTGAGCTAAAATGTGCCGCGCGTTCACCCATAAGAACGATAAAAATATGGGTTGAGGCGTCGGGTTAGTAACCCACCCTTATAAAAACCAACTTACTATGAAAAAACAAAGAAAA
Source organism: Phasia obesa (assembly GCA_949628195.1). NCBI lineage: Eukaryota > Metazoa > Arthropoda > Insecta > Diptera > Tachinidae > Phasia > Phasia obesa. The sequence goes on from OX451216.1 coordinate 99,445,855, forward strand.
AGATTTAAAAAAACCCCTAATGTTGACGACCCCCGCAAACGTTTTAAGGATCACGATCTGCGAATCTGCACCTGGAATGTCAGGACGTTATATAGAGAAGGTGCAGTATACGCACTGGCGGACGTACTTGAAAAGTACAATGCCGATATTACTGCTTTACAGGAAGTGCGATGGAATGGGAAAGGCGTCACAACAACACCCAAGGGTTACGCATTGTACTATAGTTGCCATGACACAAGACATGAATTTGGCTGTGGATTTGTGGTTAGTCGGAGACTCAAACACCTTGTCTCCAGATTCACTCCGGTGGATGAGAGGATAGCCACAATCCGTATAAAAGCCAAGTTCTTTAACATCAGTCTTATATGTGCCCATGCCCCGACTGAAGACAAGGACGAACAGACCAAAGATGTATTCTACGAGCGCCTAGAAGGAGCATATGACCGCTGCCCCGACCACGACATTAAAATTGTCCTAGGAGATTTTAATGCAAAAATAGGAAGGGAGAATATCTTTGGTCCAACAGTCGGAAAATTTAGCCTCCACGAAGAAACATCCGATAACGGAATGAGGCTAACAGACTTCGCGGCGGCAAAAAACATGGTAATCAGCAGCACCAGATTTCGTCATCTCGATATACATAAAGCAACGTGGCTGTCACCAGATCAGACAACCAGAAATCAGATTGATCATGTTGTGATAGACGGAAGGCATTCATCCAGCGTGTTGGACGTACGATCAATCCGAGGAGCAAATATTGATTCGGACCATTACCTTGTGGCCGCAAAGGTTCGCACCCGGTTAAATGTTGCGAGAAACGTACGGTCTGACACAGCGCGGAAGCTGGACGTCGGGAAGCTGCAAACACAACAGACAGCAATAGCATACTCCACTCAACTGACCCAATTGCTTCAAGAAAGCACTCCTTGTCCCGATAATATTGCAGAGCAATGGCAAATTATAGCCCACTCTATGGAAAACGCCGCAAAATCCGTACTTGGGTATCAGAAGCCTCCCCCAAGAAACCCATGGTACGACCAAGAGTGTCGTAATGCTACTGAAGCGTAAAATGCCGCATACAGGGCAACCCTGCATTCAGTAGCAACACGTAATGCAAGGGAGAGGTATCGGGAGAAAAGGAGAGAGGAGAAACGCCTATTCCGCAGAAAAAAGAGAGAAATGGAAAAACGTGAGTGTGAGCGAATCGAGATGTACAGGAGTCAGAATGAGGTCCGAAAATTCTACCAAAGAGTGAAAAAACAAACTGATGGCTTTGGTACAAGCATATCCTCCTGTAAAGATGAAGAAGGTAATCTGCTGACAGATACTGAGTGTGTGCTGAGGAAGTGGAGGGAACATTTTTCCACACTATTGGTATCAGATAGTAGCGGTGACGAAGATACCCTAGAACCAATCCCGGATGACGGTATTGAGTGTATACCACCTAGCCAAAATGAGGTCAAAGTAGCAGTTACTCGGCTGAAGAATAATAAGGCAGCAGGAGCCGATGGGTTACCAGCCGAACTATTTAAGACCGGAGGCGACACGCTGATGAGGTGTATACATCAGCTGGTTTGTTCAATTTGGTTAGAGGAACGCATACCCGATGATTGGAACCTCAGCATACTATGTCCCGTGCACAAAAAAGGAGACAAGACAGTATGCGCCAACTACAGAGGAATAAGTCTCCTTCCCATCGCATACAAAATACTTTCCAGCGTACTGTGTGAAAGATTAAAATCTAAAGTTGGCGAGATAATTGGGCCATATCAATGTGGCTTTAGACCTGGTAAATCCACCACCGACCAGATATTCACCTTACGTCAAATCCTGGAAAAGACCCAAGAAAAAAAGATCGACACCTACCATCTATTTGTCGACTACAAGGCTGCTTTTGACAGCCCCATTCGTTCAAAGGTGTTTCAAGCCATGTCTGAGTTTGGTATCCCTACAAAATTAATACGGCTGTGCAGGATGACCTTAACTGATACGCGATCTTCAGTTAAAATAGGAAAAAACCTCTCCGAGCCATTTAGTACCAAACGAGGTTTCAGACAAGGCGATAGTCTATCGTGTGACCTTTTTAATATCCTGCTAGAAAAGGTTATACGGGATGCGAATGTGAATAGAACTGGCACGCTATACACTAAACAACACATGTTACTCGCTTACGCTGACGATATAGACATCATGGGTCGAACATTGCGAGCGGTAACTGCCACCTTTGAAAAAATCGAAAAAGAATCTGCCAAAGTGGGTCTGGCAGTAAACGGCGATAAAACCAAGTTGATGGTATCAACGCACAAGACGTCCAGTAGACTCGGGCAGACAGTGGAAGTTAAAAACTACAACTTTGAGGTAGTTAGCGATTTTATCTACCTCGGTGCCGCCATCAACAAAACAAACAACATCAGTTTTGAGATAAAGAGAAGAATAATACTGGCCAATAGATGCTACTTTGGACTAGGTAAGCAGTTTAAAAACAAGGCCACTTCTCGACAGACAAAAATCACTCTCTACAAGACACTGATACTACCCGTGCTATTATATGGTTACGAAGCATGGGTACTTGCGAAAGCAGATGATGCTGTGCTTGGAGTGTTTGAGAGAAAAATTCTTCGAAAAATCTATGGACCAATCTGCGTTGGCGGAGAATATCGGTGTCATATGAACCATGAGCTGTATGAGCTTTATGCCGACATAGACATAGTCAAACGTATCAAATTACAACGATTGCGTTGGCTAGGTCATGTTGTGAGAATGAATGAAGATGCTCCAGCTAGAAAGTCATTTGAATACGAACCTGGTGACGGTTCACGCAGAAGGGGAAGACCGAAACTTCGATGGAAAGATCAAGTTGAGGAAGACATCTCGAAACTTGGTGTCAGAAACTGGAGAAGAAGCGAAGAAGATCGAGGCGCTTGGAAATCTATTTTACGTTCGGCTACAGGAACAAATGTTCTGTAATAGCCACCTAAGTAAGTAAGTAATATATTGTAGTTCTAAAGGAATAGGATAATAATTTGTCACTTTGTACGGGAGATACTACGCCCACTATTCCAATTCACTCCGTGTTTAGCTAAACTGTGTACGTTAATACGATGGTTACTGGTGAGAAATTCCTATTGCAGTTCCCTAGATACAGGATAATAATTTTACACTTTGTATGGAAGGTACCACGCCCACTATTCCAATCCAGTCTATCTTTCTCTAATCTATGTATGTTAATATAGAGGTTACGAGTGCAAAATTTCCAAACGCTACCTATTACTATTACCAAGCTACACGATGATAAATATTAACTTTGTATTGGAGCTGCCACGGCCACGTCAGTATACATAACCAATACCTCGGTATACATAACCAATAAAATACCTCGGTATACACACCAATAAACTTAAAAGCAGTCCAACTGAACTCTTCCCTCATCTTAAATTGCAAACTTCTATTGTAAAATTCGATCTTGTACTCAATATGGTGTTATGGAAACTTGAACATTCGGAACATGCAGTAAAGTAAAGAAGCATCCTAGAAATTTTTACAAACAATTTAGATAAAATTTTTTTTTTACCTTTCGATTTTTACAAAAAATTTTCGATAGAATTGTTACAAAAAATTTTCGATAAAATTGTTACAAAAAATTTTCGATAAAATTTTTATAAAATTTTTACTTAACATTTCGATTTTTACAACAAATTGTTACAAAAAATTTTCGATAAAATTTTTACAAAAAATTTTCAATAAAATTTTACAAAAAAATATTCGATAAAATTTTTACAAAAAATGTTCAATAAAATTTTACAATAAAATTTCGATAAAATTTTTCAAAAAAAAAATGTTCAATAAAATTTCGATAAAATTTAAAAAAAAAATTTCGATAAAGTTTTTATAAAAAAATTTCCCTAAAATATTTCTATAGACACACAAGTAACCCACTGGGAACCAGGAGCAGTCAATATGACCCCCCAATGTGCTTTAGTCTGACTATTCTACCGCAATATAGAGTGCAATTGTGGAACAAGATTAACGTGAGTACCTGCCTACTCGGCCTAACCTCACGGTGGTCTTACCACCGAGTGAAACTTAGGCGTAGACTAGCGCCCCCATTGTGTAGTATAACAACACTTTACGATTGCCACCAATCGCTTTTTGTGTGTGATACAGTCACAATGAGTAGCAATTTATATAATATGGCATGCCTTTCCAAGGCAAGCCTAGATCCACATTATAACCTCTTGCTTAGGGGTTTGGAGACTATCCAAACTCCGTCTGTTGAGAGTGCAACAGCACACTTGATCGACCTTGCACCTTACCTACATAAATCGATCTTAAACCACAACCACCACGTGTACCCCCGAAGGGGACCTCACCAATAACCGGTAACAGAGAGGATAGGCTCTCTGTGGGGCCACCAATTCCCGTGGTACCAGTCCTTTGGGCACTGGTCGGGCCTCGAAGAGAACCCGTATGTGTGAAAACTTACATACATACATACTTCCAGATTTAGGCTCTAGGAACCCTAGCGTCTGGTGCCCCTATTTTCCCCGAGTGGACCGCATCAAAGCATTTGCCATATTCCTGCAGTGACAATTGGAACCCCCGGGGGTAGAATATAGAGTGCAGATGTGTTCAAGATTAACGTGGGCTCCTGCCACGGTGGCTTTATCCCACGGTGCTCTTAACACCGAGTGAAATAAAGACGTAGACTAGCGCCCCCATTGTGTAGTATAACAACACTTTACGATTGCCACCAATCGCAATTTGTGTGTATACAGTCACAATGAGTAGCAATTTATACAATATGGCAAGAATTTCCAAGGCAAGCCTAGATCCATATTATAACCTCTTGCTTAGGGGTTTGGAGACTATCCAAACTCCGTCTGTTGAGAGTGCAACAGCACACTTGATCGATCTTGCACCACATCTGCAATAATCGATCTTAAACCACAACCACCACGTGTACCCCCGAAGGTGACCTCACCAATAACCGGTCACAGAGAGGATAGGCTCTCTGTGGGGCCACCGATTCCCGTGGTACCAGTCCTTTGGGCACTGGTCAGGCCTCGAAGAGGACCCGTGTTAAAACAACAGACCTTTTCTTCCAGATTTAGACTCTAGGAACCCTAGCGTCTGGTGCCCCTATTTTCCCCGAGTAAACCGCGTCAAAGCATTTGCCATTACTGCAGTGACAATTGGAACCCCCGGGGGTAAATATAGAGTGCAAGAAGGTTCTAACTTTTACAAAAAATATTTCGAAAAAATTATTCTAAACATTTTCAAAAAATTTTATATAACACTAGCTGTGCCCGCCACTTCGTCGGCGTCCTTCAATATTTTGTTCGATTTTGCTTTGAAAGCAATCCACACCAAAGACCCTTACGCTTTTAGTTTTTCTTTGAAAGAGAAGTAACACTCTGGTAATTAATGCCTATATTAACTGTGTTACTTCCTTTAGAAAGGGATAGTAGAGCTTCGCAAGCGCTTCTGGTGTTCTTTAGGCGAATTAGTTTGAAGCTAGCATAGCCAATTAATAATTATTTTACTTTGCCGGCGATTTAGTGCTATGTGGTAATACCGGTGTTTTTAGTTCCGCCTTAAGATATGCTACGTATCAGTTTATGTAGTTTTTTTCTTTATAAAAAGTAAAGTATTCATATCCGGTTAGTTCAACTGCGTACTTTCACTGCTTTTTCTTAGGTACCTCCTCACAAAATTTTGTTAAAATCCATCCAGTAGTTTTTACGCGATGAGAACGTCAATGAAAAGCAGACATACAGACGGAAGTGAGTTACTATCGTATTATATGTATAGAATTAAAAAAAAAATCGATAAAAATAGAATTAAAAAAAAACTCGATAAGATTTTAGAAAAAGTTTTAATAAAATATTTAAAAAAAGTTTGAAAAAATTTTTATAGAAAATTTTCGATAAAATGTACAGAAAATTTTGATAAAATTTTTACAAAAAAATTTTAATAAATTTTTACAAATAATTTTCGATAAGATTTTTCAAAAAAATTTGAATAAAATTTTTACAAAAAAATTTTAATAAAATTTTTACAAAAAAATTTTAATAACATTTTTACAAAAAAATTTCGATAAAATTTTTACAAAATAATTTCGATAAAAATTTTAATAAAGTTTAAAAAAAAATTCTTCAAAAATATTTCGATAAAAGTTTTTAACAAAAATGTTGATAAATTTTTACAAAATTTTTAATACAATTTTTATAAAATTTTCGATAAAATTTTTAGAGAAAAAATTTATTATTTATTTATTTATTAATAGATGTATTTATTTGTATTTACATATTCATTTTTTGTTTATAACAATGTTAAGCAGATTGCTAGTATTTTTAATAAAATTCATTTAGCTAATTTTTATATATATATATATATTTTTATATATATATATATATATATATATATATATATATATATATATATATATATATATATATATATATATATATATATATGTACAAGTTTAAGTGAGTAAAATTGAAGAAATTACAAATTAAATTCATTAATAATTAATTTTCTATATTTTGAACAAATATCTAAGTATTTATATAAATTGTAAAAGTTGGAACCATTTAAATATTTATTACTTCGATTAGTTCAAGTTGGGATTTTCCAAAAAATTGAAGTCTAACTCCATTATATATTGGGCAGACTCCTAAGAAGTGGTAAGTGTTTTCCGCTATTCCCAGGTTGCATATTGTACATGCGGATACAGAGTTGTTTCTAAAGGACCTGGCGTTTATGTCAAGCAAACCTCCCCTCGCTTTGACTATTAAACTAGTAATACGAGATGAGTAACTTCCAGCAAGAACAGGCGTAACGTTGTGGTTAAGTTGGCAATAAAGGTCGTGGTGTTGAGAGTTAGATGCCTTAAGTAAATTATATTCACGTTCTTTCGCAATAAGTAGTTTTATCATGGATTTCCAGTTTGTGCAAAATGGGAGGTTTAAATTTGTGGGAGTAAATTGAAGTACTTGTTGTAGATTTGTCCATTCCTTTGCCCAGAACTCATTTTTTGGCGATTATTGCTTCTGCAAGTATACGTGGTAGTCGGTTGTGATTCATGTTTAAAACTTTGTTTATATAGGAGAGGTGTAGTCTCAGAGTGGAAACGTACAAGGAGTCTAAGCCAGTTTCAAGGTATAACATGCAGTTAGGTGTTGCTGCTGGTAGGTACAACATCTTTTTTATAAAAAATCTAAATAGTTTCTCTACTGCATCATATCTCTGATAACCCCATACTTGAGCAGCGTATAACATTATCGATCTAGATGCGGCATGAAATATTTTTAGTTTATTATCTTTAGAATTTTTGGGTTATTAATATATTTAGACCAAGTGGAGTTTATAGCAAGTTTAGAGGCAGCCAATTTATTATTAAGATGTTTGTTAAAAGACAAGTTATAAGTAATGTCAACGCCAAGATATTTGTAGCTATTGACAATCTCGATGTTGTCATCTCCAAATTGCCAGCTAAGATTAGAAGATATTCTGGAACCAGTACGAAATATAACAATCTTTGATTTATTCAGGTTAGCTTTTAAACACCACATCGTACAGTAAGTAAACAGAGCATCAATCATTTGTTGTAATTTAGTTTTTGAATCAGAAAGTATGACAATATCGTCAGCATAAAGAAGTATTTTCACATTTGTTTCTGCAACATTTACACCATGTGGTAATTCATCAGCTAGGTCATTAACGTACAACGAGAATAGTAAAGGACTTAAAATACAACCTTGTTTTACTCCAAGCTCGACAGAGAAAGGTTCGAAAAAGTACTTCCATTCCAGATTCGACTCTTGTTGTTTTCATATGCGTATTGAATTAATCTTATTATTTTAGATGATAGTCCCAAACAGGAAAGTTTGTAGAACAAGGAGTTTCTAGGTATCATGTCAAAGGCACAAGAAAAATCTACGAAAAATGCAAACGTGTTATTGCCATTCAATTTGTTTAAATTGACGATGTTAACAAGATTAAAAATATTGTCTACAGTTGAGTACTGCTTTCTAAACCCGGCTTGGAATTCATTTAGAATATTGTTGTTTTCGGTCCATTCTGTTATTCTATTTAATAAAATAGTATTAAAAATTTTGCATAAAGTGTCGATTAGTGAAAGCCCACGGTAGTTAGATGGCTGGTTTGCATCTCCCTTCTTGAATAGCGGTATCAAAATAGATTGGCGAAAACTCGAAGGTATTTTTTCTTGTAAAAATATTTTGTTGAAAACAGATAATATTTCATTTATAAAACAATCAGGTGCATTTTTGTAAAATTCATAAATAATACCATCTTGGCCCGGGGCTTTGTGAAGTTTTAACGATTTTACTACTGCAGAGATTTCACAAAATTCGATAGGTGAGTCTAAGAAGGCATCAGTGAAATACGGCATTGACCAGCTCATTGTAGGAGCATTTTCGTGGTTACTCAACAAAGTAGAAAAATGTGACAGAAAATCATCTGCTGTTAAATTACCTTTTGTCGCAAGCGTACGTGACTTCATAGAGTTTGACAACTTCCACCACTCGCTACTATTTTTTATTTTGTTTAGTTGATCTAAATTTTTATTATAAAATTCTAGTTTTTTATTAATACATAATTTTCGGTATTTGGTTCTAGCTGTGAAATAGCGTAATTTGTTGATATATGTGTGTTTTTTTCTGTAAGCTTTTAGTTTTCGTAACATAGTCTTACGGAATCTCTCGCACTTCCAATCAAACCACATTTTCATAGATTCAAAGAATTTTTTATTGGGTATTTTCTCATTTGCAAGTTTAACTTTTTTTATAATTGTAGAAATCAGTTCATCTACCGTCTCATTCGTATGGAGATCAACAGTTTCAGTTAAAGAACTAAGTTTTTCTACATATTTATCGACGAATTTGTTGTTCCAGTGCAATCTTTCAAGAGGTAGATTATCGTTGTGATTGATATTAGAACAAAGACTCTTTATTTTTAGGCACAGTGGCATATGGTCGGAGTAAGGTTTGGAGGCTATAGCGAAATCATCAACATATTGTAGTAGACTATGCGAACAAATACAAAAATCAATCACAGAACTACCCATAACACCACAAAAGCTGTATTCCCCATTAACATTTTCCAGTCCTACCATTAAGTACAATGCCACCAAATTGATCAATTAACTCCAAAAGTTTTTTTCCATGGCTATTAAGAACTTTGTCTTTAGAACATCTAACTTCACGCATATTAGGCAAATCTTGTAAAAAATTACTATCAAGAACTTGTGAATCTGAAATTCTCGCATTTAAGTCTCCAACTATGCAAAAATTTGTAGGATTTAGTTCTTGCAAAAACTCATCAAATTTTTCTAATTCTGAATTCCAATTAGTACAGTTTAAATACCTAGGAATTAAATAAAACAATATTCCTTCAAGTTTTAATGTTAAGAATATATTATTCTGAATATTGGAAAATTTGAAACAATAATTTTTTTGTAGCGTTTTTTTAAAACCATACAAGCAACCACCACTCGCACGACCAGTTCTATGTGTTTTCTTCGCAGCAATCCACTACAATGTACAATGAGTAATTTTGTAAGAGGATGAAAATTTATATTGTCTATCAGCTTCTACGTGGGTTTCAAATAGGAAAATAACTTCAAATTTGTTAATATAAGTTATGAAATCACCAAAATTTATTGAGCTTGCTAGATTTGCTACATTATAAGATAATATATTTAATGAATTAATTTGCTATTGAGCGGCATTGTTCTCAGTATTTCCAACATTATTTTTTTGACCACCATTAATGGATACATCAGCCGGATAGTTACATTCTGTAAGTAGCTTTCTTAGATATTCAGCGTCACTGCTAGAATTAGCCATTATTTTACCACTTGACCATGTATACCTATTATTATTTACGAAAATACAAAATTCTCCATGTCTTACTTTTACATTCTGATTTTCTTCTGAGATACCTTTGCTTATTTGACGTATATTGTATCTTACATTTTGTTCTTCTTCGGTATAATCTTTTTGTATGTAAACTGTTTTTCCTTTCAATTTATTTTTGGCAGCAGTTACGTTATAGGCCTGCATACTTGATTCTAAAGTGAAACAATAAGCTTTACCAGCTGATATCATGCGAGCTGAGAAAAAATTCAATAAAATTTTTACACAATAATTACGATGAAATTATTGGAAAAAATTTAAATAAAATATTACAAAAATTTTTCGATAAAATTTAAAGAAAAAAAAAAATTCGATAAAATTTTTACAAAAGATTTTCGATAAAATTTGTAAAAGAAAATTTCAATAAAATTAAAAAGAAAGTTTTTGTTCAATTTTAGAAAAAGTTTTATTTAAATTTTTAGAAAAAGTTTTGATAAAATTTTTGCAGAAAATTTTCGATAAAATTATTACAAAAAATTTTCAATAAATTTTTAGAAAAAATTTCGATAAAAATTTTACAAAAAATTTTCGATAAAATTTTTATAAAAAAATTTCTATAAAACGTTTACCAAAATTTTCAATACAATTTTTACAAACAATTTTCAATAAAATTTTCAATATGCAGGGGGCCAATATGACAACCCAATGCGCTTTAGTCTGACCATTCTAACGAAATATAGATTGCAGGAAGGTCCTAGCTATTACAAAAAATATTTTGATACAATTTTAACATTCGATAAAATATTTACAAAAAATTTTCGTTTAAATATCAGTATAAACTCACAGGGTGCCCACTGGGAACCAGGAGCAATCAGTATGCAGGGGGCAATATGATCACCCAATGTCTGACGCAATATAGATTGCTGGAAGGTCCTAGCATTTACAAAAAATATTTTGATACAACTTTTACATAAAAATTTTCAATAAAATTAAAAAAAAATTGTATATAACATTTAAAAAAAAAATCGATAAAATTTTTACATTAAATTTACAATAAAGTTTTACAAAAACTTATCGATAAAATTTATACAAAAAATTTCGATAAAATCTTCACAAAAAAACTTCGATAAAATTTTAGAAAAAGTTTCTATAAAATTTTTAGAAAAAGTTTTGATGAAATTTTACAGAAAATTTTCGATATAATTTTTACAAAAAATTTTAATAAAGTTTTACAAAAAAATTTTGATATAGTTTTACAAAAAAATTTTTGATAGATTTTTTACCCAAAATTTTTGATAAATTTTTTTGAAAAAGTTTTTACAAAAAATTTTGGTAAAATTTTTACAAAATTTTCTATACAATTTTTACAAATTTTTAGAAAAAAAATGTTTTTTACTGATTAATGCAAAATAAAATTGGAATTAAATATTTTTATTAGCAAAGCGACTTCTTTATTTGCTTTAGTTAATAAAGCAAAATAAAAAAATCTAAAGAATTTATTACAGTTACATTTTTAAAGAGAAGTTATATGTATGTATGTATGTGCAATTTTTATATTGCATTACAAGTTATTCATACACAAAATAATTATGTAGAACAAAAATAATTTAATAACAAGACAAAAAAAGTTATGTATTTATGCAGGGCCGGAGCTACGGTGAACATTCTCCCCCGTTGGAAGCCAGCAGCTTTCAACAAAATCATTCTGTATTGGCAACACAGCCATTTTTGCAACTGCTCGTTTCAACTTTTTATTGCTGATACGAACCACCGCGACTCGTGCAACTCCATCTTCACCACATATAGTTTCAATAACAGGTCTCATTTGCCATTTAAGAGGTGGAAGGTTATCATCTTTTAACAAAACCATATCGCCTTTGGCAATGTTTGCAGTGGAAGAACGCCATTTTGAACGTTCTTGCAAAAGGGTGAGGTATGTTATGCTCCATTTCTTCCAGATATACTTACATTAGTAATTTCGGGTTCTACGAAAGAAATTAATGGGGCTACCACTAAGAAATGATCTGGTGTAATAAACCTCGAGATCATTTGGGTTATCCGAAATTGGGCACAAAGGCCGAGAATTTAATATAGCAGAAATTTGATATACCAAAAGCCGTAATTCTTCAAAAGTGACTGTTGAAAAGCCTACAACACGATAAAAATGAAGGAAGAAACAAATTTACAGGTAATATAGACATTAAGACACTCACGATGCACCATTTCTAAATGTGGTTGACTTATAAACAATTGTTTTAATTCTGCAAGCTCGTTTTTGACACCAACAAAATTGGTGGCATTGTCCGACCAAATTGTATGTGGCTTTCTTCTAATAGCAATGAATCTTTTTAATCCTGTGCGATTAAGCATGTGCGATGAAAAAATAACAAGCAAAGCAGATGCACGCAAATGTGCAATGATACAAGAAGGAGTAAAAATGTGTAAAAATGGTGAACAAATGCGTACTCTGGTCGCATCACCACTTATTTGTTTGAAAATATTAATAAAGCTAGTTTAAAACGAGAGAACTTAGACTAAGTAATCAATATTTTAAAAGATATGTTACAAAAACAAATAAACATAAACTATTTTGTGACTACGTTTTAATTAAAGAAGAGGAAACATGCACAATATAGACAAAGTCGCATCAAACAAAAATTACCATAGTGAATTCAACATGTTGATCTTTCAAAAGACATTTCAAATTATTGTGATCTTATAGTAAAACAAATGAGCTTATTTCAAGAACTTGACAGTGAATGAACATTAATATAAATTTCTCATCTTGAAATTAATATCAATAAATAATACATCGTAATATATACCTTTACCACTATTTATATTAAAAAAAAAAAAAAAAACAAGGATAAAGGTGAATGTTGTTTCAAGCGGGCTATTGTATCTGCACTATATCCAATAGCTCATGGTGAACATTCAAAACGATGTTTATCATACAAAAAACAAAAAAGACATTAGAGATGAAATTATAATGTTGGATAATAATGTTCTTTTAAATTTAAAAAACTTGAACTTTGCACTCTCTACTAGCAAAGTAAAGGAATTTGCTGGAACCCTGAAATAAGCATAATTGTTTTCGCTCTAGAGGGGGGAAATATGTAGTAGGTAAATACTACATATTACATTAATTAAAACTTATTTAAAAACACACAAATACATATGTGACACTTGCTTGATCCACTTTCACAATGAGGAATGCTTACGAACACAGAAAAAAGAATGGATTAAAATGGCAACTAGAGCCTAACCAAGACAAGAATATACATAGGTTCAAGAATTTAAAAAAGCAGTTGGATGGGCCTGATTCTAAAATACATTCCTGCCAAGGAAAGTATCGCCAACCTTTAACTTGAAAACGGACGCTCTTCTCACATCGAAAATGTTTTAGTTTATATCCAAGGTACGACGCCTACTGTTTTCATCCAATCAGTTTTTTGCTAGACTATACGTATTAACACGTCAATAATTTTTACTTTTTATTGTTTTGCATTTTGCTAAACAATGCAAATTACTCCGAGGGTTACTTGTGCACAGTTTTAAGACTCTACCTATTGTATTTCTCCAGGCACACGATAATAATTTTTCACTTAATATGAGAGGTACCACGCCCACTGTCCGAATCCAGTCTGTATTTTGCCAGACTATGCACATTTCCCTGTTACTTGTGCAAAGTCAAGGCTCTACCTATTGTAGTTCTCTAGGTACACGATAATAATTTTTCACTTTGTATAGGAGGTACCACGCCCACTCCCCAATCCAGTTTGTACTTTGATAGACTATGCGCATTAGCAAAGTGGTTACTCGTGCAAAGCTTCAAGGCTTTATCTATTGTAGTTCGCCAGGAACACGATAATAATTTTACACTTTGTATGGGAGATACCACGCCGCCTATTCCAATTCAGCCTGTGTTTAGCTTGGCTATGTACGTTAATATGGGGGTTACTAGTGCGAAATCCCAAGTGCTACCTAATTCAGTTCTCTAGATACAGGATAATATTTTCCCACTTTGTATTGGGGCACCACGTTCACTGTGATAATCCAGCCTATGTTTTTCTAGAGTATTCGAATGGATATGAGGGTTACTTTTACCTACATTCAGGACCATACCTATTGTAGTGCTCCATGTAAACGATAATAATTTTTCACTTTGTATGGGAGGTACCACGCCAACTGTCCTAATTCATTCTACATTTTGGTAGATTTTACGCATTTGCACAGGGGTTACTGGTGCAAAGTTTCAAAGCGCTATATATTGTAGTTCTCCAGGAACAGGATAATAATTTGTCACTTTGTACGGGAGATACTATGCTCACTATTCCAATTCAGTCCGTGTTTAGCTAAACTGTGTACGTTAATACGATGGTTACTGGTGAGAAATTCCTATTGCAGTTCCCTAGATACAGGATAATAATTTTACACTTTGTATGGGAGGTACCACGCCCACTATTCCAATCCAGTCTATCTTTCTCTAAACTATGTATGTTAATATAGAGGTTACGAGTGCAAAATTTCCAAACGCTACCTATTACTATTACCAAGCTACACGATGATAAATATTAACTTTGTATTGGAGCTGCCACGGCCACGTCAGTATACATAACCAATACCTCGGTATACATAACCAATAAAATACCTCGGTATACACACCAATAAACTTAAAAGCAGTCCAACTGAACTCTTCCCTCATCTTAAATTGCAAACTTATATTGTAAATTTCGATCTTGTACTCAATATGGTGTTATGGAAACTTGAACATTCGGAACATGCAGTAACGTATTTAAAGAAGCATCCTAGAAATTTTTACAAAAAATTTAGATAAAATTTTTACTTTACATTTCGATTTTTACAAAAAATTTTCGATAGAATTGTTACAAAAAATTTTCGATAAAATTGTTACAAAAAATATTCGATAAAATTGTTACAAAAAATTTTCGATAAAATTTTTATAAAATTTTTACTTAACATTTCGATTTTTACAATAAATTGTTACAAAAAATTTTCGATAAAATTTTTACAAAAAATTTTCAATAAAATTTTACAAACAAATATTCGATAAAATTTTTACAAAAAATGTTCAATAAAATTTCGATAAAATTTAAAAAAAAAATTTCGATAAAGTTTTTATAAAAAAATTTTCCCTAAAATATTTGTATAGACACACAAGTAACCAACTGGGAACCAGCAGCAGTCAATATGACCCCCAATGTGCTTTAGTCTGACTATTCTACCGCAATATAGAGTGCAATTGTGAAACAAGATTAACGTGAGTACCTGCCTACTCGGCCTAACCTCACGGTGGTCTTACCACCGACTGAAACTTAGGCGTAGACTAGCGCCCCCGTTGTGTAGTATAACAACACTTTACAATTGCCACCAATCGCTTTTTGTGTGTGATACAGTCACAATGAGTAGCAATTTATATAATATGGCATGCCTTTCCAAGGCAAGCCTAGATGCACATTATAACCTCTTGCTTAGGGGTTTGGAGACTATCCAAACTCCGTCTGTTGAGAGTGCAACAGCACACTTGATCGACCTTGCACCTTACCTACATAAATCGATCTTAAACCACAACCACCACGTGTACCCCCGAAGGGGACCTCACCAATAACCGGTCACAGAGAGGATAGGCTCTCTGTGGGGCCACCGATTCCCGTGGTACCAGTCCTTTGGGCACTGGTCGGGCCTCGAAGAGAACCCGTATGTGTGAAAACATACATACATACATACTTCCAGATTTAGGCTCTAGGAACCCTAGCGTCTGGTGCCCCTATTTTCCCCGAGTGGACCGCGTCAAAGCATTTGCCATATTCCTGCAGTGACAATTGGAACCCCCGGGGGTAGAATATAGAGTGCAAGAAGGTTCTAACTTTTACAAAAAATATTTCGATAAAATTATTCTAAACATTTTCAAAAAATTTTGTATAACACTAGCTGTGCCCGCCACTTCGTCAGCGTCCTTCAATATTTTGTTAGATTTTGCTTTGAAAGCAATCCACACCAAAGACCCTTACGCTTTTAGTTTTTCTTTGAAAGAGAAGTAACACTCTGGTAATTAATGTCTATATTAACTGTGTTACTTCCTTTAGAAAGGGATAGTAGTAGATAGACAGATGGTTAGTGCGATAGTAAAGCTTCGCAAGCTCTTCTGGTGTTCTTTAGGCGAATTAGTTTGAAGCTAGCATAGCCAATTAATAATTATTTTACTTTGCCGGCGATTTAGTGCTATGTGGTAATACCGGTGTTTTTAGTTCCGCCTTAAGATATGCTACGTATCAGTTTATGTAGTTTTTTACTTTATAAAAAGTAAAGTATTCATATCCGGTTAGTTCAACTGCGTACTTTCACTGCTTTTTCTTAGGTACCTCCTCACAAAATTTTGTTAAAATCCATCCAGTAGTTTTTACGCGATGAGAACGTCAATGAAAAGCAGACATACAGACGGAAGTGAGTTACTATTTTATTATATGTATAGAATTAAAAAAAAAATTCGATAAAATTTCAATAAAGTTTTACAAGAAATTATCGATCAAGTTTATACCAAATAATTTCTATAAAGTTTTAACAAAAAACTCGATAAAATTTTAGAAAAAGTTTTAATAAAATATTTAAAAAAAGTTTGAAAAAATTTTTATAGAAAATACGACAAAATATACAGACAATTTTGATAAAATTTTTACAAAAAAATTTTAATAAATTTTTACAAATAATTTTCGATAAAATTTTTCAAAAAAATTTGAATAAAATTTTTACAAAAAAATTTTAATAAAATTTTTACAAAAAATTTTCGATAATATTTTTACAAAATAATTTCGATAAGAATTTTAATAAGGTTTAAAAAAAATTCTTCAAAAATATTGCGACAAAAGTTTTTAACAAAAATGTTGATAAAATTTTTACAAAATTTTTAATACAATTTTTATAAAATTTTCGATAAAATTTTTAGAGAAAAAATTCAATAAAATTTTTACACAATAATTACGATGAAATTATTGGAAAAAATTTAAATAAAATATTAAAAAAATTTTTCGATAAAATTTAAAGAAAAAAAAATTCGATAAAATTTTTACAAAAGATTTTCGATACAATTTGTAAAAGAAAATTTCAATAAAATTAAAAAGAAAGTTTTGGTTCAATTTTAGAAAAAGTTTTGATAAAATTTTTAGAAAAAGTTTTGATAAAATTTTTGCAGAAAATTTTCGATAAAATTATTACAAAAAATTTTCAATAAAATTTTTAGAAAAAATTTCGATAAAACTTTTACAAAAAATTTTTGATAAAATTTTCATAAAAAAATTACAAACAAACAAACAAAATTTACAAACAATTTTTAATAAAATTTTCAATATGCAGGGGGCCAACCCAATGCGCTTTAGTCTGACCATTCCAACGCAATATAGATTGCAGGAAGGTCCTAGCTTTTACAAAAAATATTTCGATACAATTTTAACATTCGATAAAATATTTACAAAAAATTTTCGTTTAAATATCTGTATAAACTGACAGGGTGCCCACTGGGAACCAGCAGCAATCAGTATGCAGGGGGCAATATGATCACCCAATGTCTGACCATTCTAACGCAACATAGATTGCTGGAAGGTCCTAGCTTTTACAAAAAATATTTTGATGCAACTTTTACATAAAAATTTTCAATAAAATTTTACAAAAAATTGTATATAACATTTAAAAAAAATCGATAAAATTTTTACAATAAATTTACAATAAAGTTTTACAAAAACTTATCGATAAAATTTATACAAAAAATTTCGATAAAATCTTCACAAAAAACTTCGATAAAATTTTAGAAAAAGTTTCTATAAAATTTTTAGAAAAAGTTTTGATGAAATTTTACAGAAAATTTTCGATATAATTTTTACAAAAAATTTTAATAAAGTTTTACAAAAAAATTTTGATACAGTTTTACAAAAAAAAAATTTTGATAGATTTTTTACCCAAAATTTTCGATAAATTTTTTTGAAAAAGTTTTTACAAAAAATTTTTGATAAAATTTTTACAAAATTTTCTATACAATTTTTACAAAATTTTTAGAAAAAAATGTTTTTTACAGATTAGTGCAAAATATAATTCGAATTAAATATTTTTATTAGCAAAGCGACGTCTTTATTTGCTTTAGTTAATAAAGCAAAATACAAAAATCTAAAGAATTTATTACAGTTACATTTTTAAAGAGAAGTTATATGTATGCACGTATGTGCAATATTTATATTGCAATACAAGTTATTCATATACAAAATAATTATGTAGAACAAAAATAATTTAATAACAAGACAAAAAAAGTTATGTATTTATGCAGGGCCGGAGCTACGGTGAATATTATCCCCCCGTTGGAAGCCAGCAGCTTTCAACTAAATCATTCTCTATTGGCAACACAGCCATTTTTGCAACTGCTCGTTTCAACTTTTTATTGCTGATACGAACCACCGCGACTCGTGCAACTCCATCTTCACCACATATAGTTTCAATAACAGGTCTCATTTGCCATTTAAGAGGTGGAAGGTTATCATCTTTTAACAAAACCATATCGCCTTTGGCAATGTTTGCAGTGGAAGAACGCCATTTTGAACGTTCTTGCAAAAGGGTGAGGTATGTTATGCTCCATTTCTTCCAGATATACTTACATTAGTAATTTCGGGTTCTACGAAAGAAATTAATGGGGTTACCACTAAGAAATGATCTGGTGTAATTAACCTCGAGATCATTTGGGTTATCCGAAATTGGGCACAAAGGCCGAGAATTTAATATAGCAGAAATTTGATATACCAAAAGCCGTAATTCTTCAAAAGTGAGTGTTGAAAAGCGTACAACACGATAAAAATGAAGGAAGAAACAAATTTCCAGGTAATATAGACATTAAGACACTCACGATGCACCATTTCTAAATGTGGTTGACTTATAAACAATTGTTTTAATTCTGCAAGCTCGTTTTTGACACCAACAAAATTGGTGGCATTGTCCGACCAAATTGTATGTGGCTTTCTTCTAATAGCAATAAATCTTTTTAATCCTGCTAAACATTATGGTGTTGACGATTCCGAAATAAGTTCTAAGTGCGAAAAATATAAATGTAGCACCTCACACCAGATTTGTAAAAGTTTGGGTTCGGTTAAGGCAGGCAGCTTCAGTGCAGCTCACTTGGGTCCAGATGTTGGTCCCTTTGTGGTACTTGCAAGAAGAAGAAAGGAAAGAGGGAAGGAAAGAAAGTATGGATAAAATGTAAAAACAGAATTAGACATATATAGACTGGAGAGAATAAAGATAAGAGGGTGTTGCCCGTGGAGGGCAGGTTGCCTGAGACAGGTGGGAGCGGGTTGGAAAAACAGCCACACTCCTCAAAAAGGAGTTTAACCTGTTCGGTTTCAACAGAGAAACACAAAAGAGATTTATGAAGCACCGTTATCCAATTTGCTGGAGGCGTTGGTGTTGTAACGCAGGACAGTGGCAAAGGAGGTGTTCGACAGTTTCCTCCTCTTCCTCATCTCGACAACTTCTACAAAAGTCGTTATGATGGAGACCCATTCTTCTTGCATGAGTTCCAAACAGGCAGTTTCCAGATATCAGCTCGCGTAGTTGTATTTTCGGCACTCCAAATAGACAGGCCGTTCTTTTCTGATCCAATAGAGACCAGATCGTCCTCGCTGTTTGATAAGTCGACTCGTTGGACCATCTGGTTTATCTGATGCCCACAAGCAGAAAGGGGAATGCCACAATAGACGTCAATGCGCCATCGTGCAGCAGAGTTCCCTTTTTCGCCAGTTCATCAGCAACACAGTTGCCTACAATAGTCCCATGTCCCCACACCCATTTAAGGGTGACTGTTGAATCTTCCGCCATCGCATTCCTGGACAAGATTTGATGTGGTAAACACACCTATTAAGGACAGAATAGCGGCTTTACTATCGGTAAAGAACCATATATCCCTATTAGATATTTTGTGATACCTTAGCCAGTTTGCTGCTTTTTTGATAGCAGATACTTCCGCTTGATTTGATGTGGTAAACACACCTATTAAGGACAGAATAGCGGCTTTACTATCGGTAAAGAACCATATATCCCTATTAGATATTTTGTGATACCTTAGCCAGTTTGCTGCTTTTTTGATAGCAGATACTTCCGCTTGTAGGACGTTACAATCATCTGGGAGTCTGAAACACATCTTAATTCCAAACTCTTCTATGTAAACTCCGCCCGCGACCCTATCACCTCTTTTGAAGCCAAAGTCAAAGCTTCTTGTGAAGAAAGGCCTTAGGGTGCAGTAGTCTATAAGTCCGGGAATGACATTCGTGGTTCCTAGAATACTGGTATGACCCCATAACCTATGGTTCCATGCATCTGTGACATTTAGTCTAATAGCTGTTCTTAATGCCAGCCCTCTGGACAGTTGGTCTGCTGGTAACCATTGTCTAGTGCTTTCCACCATACGATAACACCATAGAGTAAAATCGGCTTGATAACCGCTTCGAGTAGCCAGTTTACAATCTTTGGGTTCATTCCACAAGTCTTGCCTATGGTTTTCCTACATACGTATATTTCCGTAATGGCCTCTTAGACGCTCTAGCCCGGATGTTCATCTTCCAGGTTAATTTACTATATAAGATTATGCTTAAATATTTTGCGCTCTCAGATAGAGTAAGTGGTATTCCGTTCAATGTCGGTAACCTAAAGAATGGAATCTTGTATTTCCTAGAGAATAGTACAAGTTCAGTTTTGGTTGGATTGACACTCAGCCCGCTCTGTTCTCCCCAGAAGTAGATTATCCTGAGTGCCGTCTCCAATCTTTTTGTAATACTACCAATATGGATACCGGACACTGCCACCGCTACATCGTCAGCGTTAGCGACAGTCTTGAAGTTCAAGGAGTCAAGATCTCCAAGTAGCTAATTTATTGCTACATTCCATATCAGTGGGGACAGTACACCCCCTTGTGGTGTGCCCCTAACCGCAGTTTTAGAAATACTCGCCGAGCCAAAAGTGGATGTTATTGTCCCGTCACTCAGCAAGTTTGTTATAAATCTAACGATTGATTGATCAATCCCCAATTCTAAAAGCGATTGAGTTATCACCATCGGATCGATATTGTTAAAGACGCCCTTAATATCCATGAAGTTTTTATGCTCTAGTGACTTCTCTATATGTCCTACGAGCGAGTGTAGCACCGTCATAACACATTTACCCTTAGTATACGCGTGCTAAGATGGCGGGAGGAGATTCTTATCGATTGTCATCCTTATATGAATGTCAATAAGTCTTTCTAGTGTTTTCAGCAGGAAGGATGTTAGGCTGTTAGACAAATAAGATTTGTAAAAGAAAGGACTACAAAAATCAATACCAGTAGTAAAAATTGCTCCGCATTGTTGCACACGATCACGAGGCATATTGCACATAATATGCTGTGCATATTTGGGCTTCAAACGAAAGCATTGGATACATCAGTTAAAGGGGTTACAACTAACAAGGTCATTGTTTAAAAAGACTGGCCCATTTTCCCAAAGTTTCGATAACAAAAGCTCTTCAGGCAAAGCACCTCTGGATAAGATATCCGCTGTATACGAATATGATGCCAAGTCATATTCTTTGTAAGCGATTGAATGTGACTTAGTCTGTTAGGCTCAAAAACGTTAAAGTTTGATGACTCTTCACGTAACCACAAGAGTACAAACAGTCAGACCAGCAGTGCACTTAATATTTCGTAGAAAACGAACTTGTTACGACATTTACGAGCTCTGCTAATAACAAGGTGTTGACAATTCTAATTTTGGTATTGTAATAGTTTTTAATGGCGATACCCTTGACTTTGAGCATAACAAGTTTGTTTTAACGACTCCACCACAGGCGCCATACGTTGATAAATTTGCATCGAAAAATGCATGAATTTGCACAAGTGCGTTTGGTATCACAATGAAACGAGGAAACACTAAACTGTGTACAATGGAAAAATTCGAATAATGTAGCGATAGAGGCAAACTTTCATCCCAATGCAATTCCTTCTTCCACAACAACTGCATAAATGTCTTTGCCTTCGCAATAATTCTACCAATTAGAGCAATTGTAAGCAATATGGTGCGCTTCGAAATAATGTCATCGTTTGTTACAGGTTAAAATAAAAAAATAAATCTGCATTTGAGCACCACACTAGTCCTAAAGTCTTCTTTATATCAGTTCCATCATGAAATTTCAAAAACTGCTCACAATCAGCTGGCGAAACATCATGTAAAATTGCAGGTTCATTGGAGCACCACTTTCGAATCATAAAATTGCCCTTTTTGAGCAAGTCTGCAACTTGCTTTCTAATTTCCTTTACATTATGAATAGAGTCGCCTCCAGAAATCAGGTAATCATCGTAAAAATACCGTATTACAATTTTTGCGCCCAATGGAAAATTGTGTTCTTCGTCGAATGCGAGCTGTTGCATAGTACAATCGCTACAAACGCAGCAGGTCTAGTGCCATATGTGACTGTGTTTAGTTTGTAAACGTTGATGTCCTCATTTCGGGTTTCTCTCCGTAATATACATTGTAGGTAATCATCTGCGTGAGATATTTTTACGCATCTGTACATTTTGCAAATATCTCCACTTAGGTCAACCTTAAAGAATGTATTAAAATGCACACGTATAAAATATTTTTGTTCTGATATTTCTTTTTTATTATAAAGTTTGAACGTTGACATTATGTGTGAAACACTACATCATTTAAATGACCACCATGCGAAGTGTTGCAAGAATTGATTCTTTTGAGGTAATTTTCGGCCACTTTTTGACACATATTGGGCGGTATCTCAGCCATAACTTGACGAATGGTTGTGAAGTGCTCAAGAGTTAAAGGTTTATATGCATAAGCACGGTCTTTCGCGTAGCCCCACAAAATATAATTATGAATTAGCATGGGAGGGTCTTAATCGCCGCTATCACAATCGTAGAAAAATCGTTAGTACACTGTTATCAAAACTGTTCTCAATCCCAAATTCAAATGGTACTGCTGAAAGCATACAAACAATTTTAGATACCACAAGAAATTGCCTAGCCTTACTAAATACTCTAGGATCTCTTTTACAGATGCAATCTTATGTGGCACGAAAATTTTGGATACTATCTGGTCGAAATATAGCAAAGCAAATAACTCGCTGTTGTATCAAATGTCTTAAATACAATGCTAAAGCATCACAGCAAATGATGGGTAACCTTCCTGCGGTGCGATTAAATCCTACTCGCACATTTAAACATAGTGGCGTCGATTATGCAGGACCTTTTTTTATTGTTTCTTTATTTACAATATTTATACTTATAAACTAGTATAAACACTAGTTAACAATAACAAATTTCTATATACAATGGCCCATAATCGATCACTCAAGTATTATTTATATAATAATAATTTGGTTTTTACAAATTTGTTTATAATTTTTTATTTTCAATAAATAAATATATATATCACCAGCTTTTTGCAATGAAAATTAGTTTAAAAACATCGCTTATATATTAATGAGTGGGTAAAGAAAGGCTAGTGTCAAGGGTTAAAAAAAAAGGAAATTATGAGGTTATTCAGAAAACTACCAAAACTTTTTGGTATTGGATTTTTGTGTAAATCTTAAATCTCTGATTGATATGCTAGTGCTATACCTCATATTTAAATTTTCTGAATTATAGTTTACTGCTTTTATATTGGCACGTCTGTAGTCATGGTAAAAGACCGGTATGCCATTTTCGTTTTGAATTATTTTTTTGTTATCAAGGTAGACAAAAGCCTCAGGTGGAACAAATCCCTTTTTCAAGGAATCCATTATATATTCGTTATTTGTGTAATAAGGGGCCATTATAGCATTATTTTCTATACATTGGCTACACCTTAGTATATTATTACTAAGTATAATAATAAGGTTTATTATAAAATTATCAATTCTAATTATATTAGCATTATTATACAATGTCTTATTAGATATGTATTTTAGATATTCACTTTGTGGATTTCTATATAATGATGTACATGCTCTTAAACATTTTCTTCAAAAACTCTTATCTTTTCCATGTATGAAGGCGATATGTTGAACCAAATTGGGCAACCATATGTTATTATAGGTCTAATAAGGGATTGATACATTATAATTTTAATATTAGGTTTAATGTATTTCGAATGAAATAATGGTCTATATAAAAAGAAAGCTTTTCTTGCTTTTATGAGTATTTCCTTGACATGGTGGTTAAAATATAAAAATCTGTCCAAGTATATACCTAAATATTTTACTACATCCTTATTTGGAATGCTACAATTTGATAAATTTGATTTAATTCCAAACTGTTTCCAGTTTTTTCTTATGTTTGAGTTACATTTATCAACTGGTGGTCTAAAAAGAATGGTTTCGCATTTTTGTGCGTTGATTTTCATGTTCCAATTAATTGTATATTGTTCAACTAAGTTGTAGATGTTTTGAAGATTGTGATTTATTGCTTCTATTTTGTCATCAGAATGATATATAATAATATCATCCGCAAATGATATGATATTATCGACTTTGTTTAACAGATCTAGAATGTATATATTAAAAAGAATAGGAGAATTAACGGTTCCTTGTTGTAATCCATTAACAATCTTGAAAGATTTTGTGCTTTTTGAATTTTAATAACAAATGAAACCATGAAGTCTTTATTGCTTATCATATTGTATATTAAAATAATTTGATGTATTAGGAATTTGTATTGAAACAATTTAAATATTAAGCCTGGAATCCATACACTGTCAAAGACCTTTTCAATGTCGATAAGGCATGTGCCTGTACAACTTTTTTTATGGCAGTTCCAAATAATATCGGAAGTAAGTTTATGTATAGCATTCACTGTCGAATGTTTGAATTTAAAACCGAATTGTTTTTCACTTTTTATGTTTCCATCATTACAGAATTTGTTAATATTATTATTGATGCATACTTCAAAAATTTTGCTGATATTAGGTAACAAACTTATAGGTCGAAGATTTTTAGGATTATTCGGTTCTTTGTCTTTTTTTGGTAATATTACAACATTAGCTGTTTTCCAATCATTTGGAAAATATGAATTATTGAGCATATTATTGAATAATTTACAATAATCGTCGATCATTATTTGTGGAATATTTTTAAGTAATATATTTGGTATATTGTCAACTCCTGACGATAGCTTATTTTTCAAACTAGCAAAAATGTATGATATATTTTTTTTAGTTATAAAAAAATTTCGGGATTGTGTTTCCTCTAAATTGTCTGATAATTTTGTATCACTAAAATTAGTCAGAGTGGTTTTATTACTCTCGAAATTCAATTTGGTTTCTAAAAACCTATTGAAAGTTTCGCTAACTTGGGTGTGCACAATGTTCTGTTGATCAATCTGTTTATGAGCATGAATGGACTCCAAAAACGCGCCTATTGTATCTAACATGTAAACTTTATCATCTATTATATAGTTATCAAAACCATCCATTTCTAAACTTAGCGGGTTAATTCCAGCATTGGTTAAAAGAAATTCAGAGCTTTTTGGAATTTTTATTTCCTGAAGATTTAGTGGCGTGAATTTTTTAAAATTCTTTTTAATCTGTCCAAACATATTTTTGGAATCTTTAGGATCCATATGTGTAAGTTTTTCACGAATGCGATTGTTAATGATTATGGTAAAGTTTTCAGTTATGAGTTTGAGGGTGTATTCTAGCCTGTTGTGTCTTTTTATGATAGTAAGGGTTTTGCTTTTTTCTTTATATAACATTTTTATAGTTGAGTTGGTTATTTTTGTGAAGTTATCTTTTGTACTTTTGTATTTTGGAACTGTTTCCTCTATTGATTTTGTTATTATTTTGCTGAGTCTGTCCAAATTATGGTTTATTTCAGCGTTCGTAAGGTTCCGATTGTTAGGAATATGTTCGTCTTGAATGATTTTTTGTGTTAGATTCTTTTGAAAATTGTTCCAGTTGGTAATTTTATAATTGTATTTAGATTCAGCATTATCTTTTAAAAACGTAAAATTTTGTTGTTCATTGTTCACAGAGGTGATTATTTGCACCGCATTATGGTCGCTGTCATAGTCTAAGGTTTTAAGACAATTTAAGGAGTTATTTTCAGTAACAATGTGTAATCTACAGTCCGCTATACAAATATCTAAAAATGATCCTGTACGAGGATATAATGGAAGCATAAAACTTGCATTTGTAACGTATTTCATTGTCTGTTAACCATTCTTTTAATAGACTACCTTTTTGATTGTTAGCTGGATTACCCCATTCTGTATGTTTACAGTTAAGGTCTCCAGCTAAAATGTAATAATTGTTTTCATTTTCTAAGTCCATAGATTCAAAAAGCTTATTTATTTCGCTTTTTAAGTGAGCATTATCATTACCAGATGGATAATATGCTGAAATAATGAACAATATTTTATTTGTGGCTAAAGGAACTTTAATTATACATGTCTCTAGTGTATTAAATGATTTTATTACGCTGTTTGTGTAAGAACTATATTTAAAGCTATTTTTGATTAATATTGCTGTGCCTCCGGCTTGGGTTGCACCTTTTCTATCTTTTCGTATCAAATTAAAGTTTTCGAATTGAATTTTATGTTTTGGATTAAGTTTAGTCTCGCCTAGGAGAACTATATCAGGATTGTGTTTACTAATAAATTGGTGAAGGTCGTACCTTCTACTTATTAGTATAAGTAAATTGACGTTTATTTGGACTATTTTGAGCTTTTTTGAAATTGTCTGGTTGTTTAATGCCATTTTTATACCTCAAGCATGGAAAAGATTGTATCTATTCTAGATACTTGTAAGGTTAATTGTTTTTGAAAGTTTATCAATTGGTTATTTACATTTATCATAAAATTTTTCATTTCTTGTACAAAAGAGTTAGTAATTACATTATCTGCATTATTTGAATCTACATTTGACATATTATTCCCTCTTACTACATTTGCAAAGGAACATTCTTGATTAGTAAATAAATTTGTATTATAAGTTTTTTTTTTTCTGATAAGTTTTTTCTCTTAATATTAATTTTTTGTTTGAGTTGTTTGTACTTTTCACAACCCTTATAAGATGCAGGATGTCCATACTTGTTGCAAAGAACACAGTACAACTTGTTTTTCTCCTCTGCTGGTACTTGTTGAATAGGGCACTTTCCTCTTTCGTGGCTCGTGCTACATTTTACACATCTTCTGGGAAGATAGCAATTGGCAGCACTATGAAAAAATCCCTGGCAATTGCGGCATTGGGGTATTTCGGGTCGTCTAATTTGTTCCCATTTAATACAACGGTATAAAAGTGTTTTAATATTTTTTAGAGTATTTATGTTGCTTTCTGGAGATACTTGCACCAGAAAAATTGGTAAATTTATTTTGTTTTCAACAGATAACTTGGTTGAAAAAGGACTAACTTTTATAAATTTTAAGTTTTCGCTTTCAAATTTCAAAAGTTCAAATAAAATTTCATCTGTATCTACGCTTGCATCGAGACCTTTAAGTAAATATGTTTTGATTTTCGTATCTTTTGGTGTAAAGGTAAAGAAATTTGTTTCTGCTTTTTCTAAATATGCTTTCACTCTATGAAAATCTTGAATTGTGTTTACAAATAATGATTTTTTGTTTCTAAAGTCTTTTATTTTGAAATCATTTATTTTAAGTCCATTTTTAATATATTGAATTAACTGTTTTGTATCAATATCGATAATGTTTATTGGGGGTATTTTTTTGTTTGTACATTTTTCTAAATTAACCACTGTGTTTTCAGTAATTACTTTTGATGATTTATTGCTAGTAGTTGCAATAGCTGAATGAGAACTTAAAGGCTTCTCTTTATTTTTATTTTCTTTTACATATTTCTCAAATTTTTCTATTACATCTTTATCACATTCATCATCTTTTTCACAGTCTAACACTGAATATAATTGTTTTTAAATTGCTTTGCTGGAGCATTGTTATCCATATTTTTTAGTTTTTGTTTTTTATCATTATCAACATTAATACTGTTGTAATTTGTATTTACATAGTTTTTGTTATTATTTGGATTAGCATTGTTTATATTATTTGAGTTTTGAGCATTTCGCTCACTCATTTTGTTTTATAGTTTTTAGATTTTGCTTTACTTAATCGACAAGAAAAGAATGTCAATTATATGCAAAAAATTGTTGTTTTTAGTTTAACACCAAGAATATGCTCTGATCTCCGTAACACGTCTTACACACATCACGGTCGCGATCGAACTCCGATTATGCAGGACCTATTACCATTAAGCAGTCAACTTCCAGAAACTCAATAGCAACAAAAGGGTATATATGCCTGTTTATTTGTATGGTAAATAAAGCTATCCATTTAGAAGCAGTAACAAGTCTCTCTACAGAATCATTCATAGCAGCATTTAAAAGATTTAGTTCACGAGGTGGTATGTGCACACATTTATATTCTGATTGCGGAACAAACTGCATTGATGCAAATAAAGAACTCAAAATCCTTTATAACCGCAGTAAAACATCGCTACCAGATGAATTGTTAATAAAACTAGCCAGTGATGGAACACAGTGGCATTTTATACCACCTCCAACACCAAAATTTGGAGGTCTTTGGGAGGCCGGTGTTAAATCAACAAAATACCATATTAAACGTTTACTGGACGGCAAAATTGTAACTTATGAAGAATTGAGCACACTTTTAGCTCAAGTTGAGAGTTGTTTAAACTCAAGGCCTTTATGCTCGTTAAATAATGATCCTACGGATACTAATGCTTTGACACCAGCTCATTTCCTCATAGGAGAAGCAGCAAATTGTTTACCTGATGATGAAGATTTGCTTGACTGTAATTTAAATCGGTTAACGAGATGGAAAGCAATTGAAAAATTAAAACAACATTTTAATTTTTTTTTTTTTTTTTTTTTGAGTGGTTATGCCGTTTACAATCTAGACCTAAGTGGTTAACACAAAAAACAAATGCAAAGGTAGGGGATCTGGTTCTAGTCTTTGATGAACGTTGCCCTCCTGGAATGTGGCCGCATTTTTACCATCAGATGAAGATTTTGAAAAACTACGAATTTCACCTTAATAAAGAACAGATGTTCTTCGAGAAGGAATATGTTGCAGAATTCTATTAAAACTATTTATTAAACATATATCTTAAATATCCTACTGGGAATAAATACACTTAAATCTTACTCTCGATAAAAGACAAATGATCGCTCACTATGTAAATGTTAATAATGTTAATGATAATTAACTAGAATGTAATGATGTAACTTCTAACGTAATTAAATCTACTTGATCTCTGTTCATTTATTCTTATTACTTTAATCTCATTTGTATTATTGTGTATCAATTTGTATTTCTGCATTTCTGCATTTCTGCCTTACAATTAAACATTTTGTCTAACTGTTTCTATGTACTTACTTTTAATATTTTTTCTTAATAATTTAACAAAAGTGAAAAAAAAAATTATACATATAATAAAAAAAATAAAAAAAAAACAAAAAATAACTGCAACTCAACAAAAACAATTAACGAAAACCACCTGAAAAAAAATAAAATTCCACAACAACATCAACAAAATCAAAATCAAAAATCTACATGACAACATTGTTGGCACTACCGGCCGCTCATAACAAAAGGACCAGACCAGGGCTTTTATGGCTCTTTTTGCCATTTTCCTAATTTTCATTTTTTTAACAAGCTTCATTTTATTTTACTTGTGGCATTGACTTAACTGTTGTTGGACTTCTTAGTGGCGAAGGTATAACACTGACCACTGGGAAGTCATAAAAACCGCAGTCATTTCATTGGTTACCGGTATTATAAAGT
Organism: Phasia obesa; assembly: GCA_949628195.1. Classification (NCBI taxonomy): domain Eukaryota; kingdom Metazoa; phylum Arthropoda; class Insecta; order Diptera; family Tachinidae; genus Phasia; species Phasia obesa. Next base: position 99,475,561 of record OX451216.1, read on the forward strand.
AGACCATCGATTTGAGTTTTCTACATCAGCAGTTATGTCAGGACGATTTAAAATTTACTTCTGCAACATACGTGGGTTACGAGTGAATTTTTTCTCTGTATATGCTCACGTTTGTCTCCATCGTCCGGACGTTCTCGCTTTATGTGAGACTCAGGTATCTGAAGATACTGATCCACAGGATTTTCACTTACACACAACTTCATTGCGTATGTACAACACAAGGCCCCTATGGAAACTAAAAAGTGATAGAAGGTGTTACCCAGACCGAAAAGGAGGCGGATATGGTGCAGTGATCCGAGTTACCTATTGGTGCATTAACGTTTACTTCGTACTTTTGAGGGTGCGAAGTTAAAAACAGATCGAGAATATTATTATGATGGAAACTAAAAAGTGATAGAAGGTCTGGGTAACACCTTCTATCACTTTTTAGTTTCCATAGGGCCTTGTGTTGTACATACGCAATGAAGTTGTGTACCAGTGCCAGCAATCATTAGGCACGCCTGATCCTGAATTTAGCTGTCTATGGGTTAAATTCAAAATCAAGGCGCACTATTTGCATGTTCACAACTCATCTTGGCTTCGCCATTCGAGCCATACATCTTCAGAAGGCCAGTATGTTGAGTTATTTGCCGCGCATAACCACCTTGCGCAACTGGTGAATGAGCCAACGCATATTTCGTGTGTTGAAGGGCATCATAATAATATTCTCGATCTGTTTTTAACTTCGAACCCTCAAAAGTACGAAGTAAACGTTAATGCACCAATAGGTAACTCGGATCACTGCACCATATCCGCCTCCTTTTCGGTTTCCGAACTTCGAAGCGTTTCAAAAGCAGCCACGAAACGTTTAAAATACGTATACGATAAGGCTCGTTGGGCTGAGCTCAACGATTTTTTCCGGCATTTTAATTGGAAACTTTGTTTCCTAGACAGTAACACTGATGCCATGGTGGAAATGGTTGTAAAAATAATTTTGCTAGGAATGAAAGCTTTTATTCCATCAAAGCAAATTTCGATTAAACCTAGAATGAAATCATGGTTTAACCAGACGTGTAAAAATACAGTCAGATTCAGAGAGCAAGCATTCAGTGCTTGGGGTAAAAATAAAAACGCAGACACTGATTCGCTATGCAAAAGAGCGAGATCTTCGTGTGCCAAAGTACTTAGGCGTGAAAAAGGTCTACACGATGAGCGTCTTCGTGCTAAAGTTCTTTCTGCCCCTCGGGGCAGTAAGAGCTTTTGGTCATTTGTCAAAAGAGTAAAGGATAATGCTAGTTCCTCAATTCCGACTCTTGAAGGATGACCCGGCTGACAAAGCTAACCTTCTGGCTGGTCAATTTGCCTGTGCTTGACAGAGTATCAGTAACTATGCCAAAGATTTTCTTTCGAGCACGTGCAGTTAAAAAGGTCTTAGCAGATCTTAATATTAACAAGTCTTCTGAGCCGGATGGCATTCCAGCACTGGTCTTGAAACAGTGCTCTTCGACGCTAGCACGTCCATTAGCGACTCTTTTCAGCACCTTGTATCATGCTGGTGAGTTTTCAATGTGCTGGAAGTTAGCTAATGTAACGCCAATCCCCAAAAAAGAGAGGCTAACAACCCTGAAAATTACCGCCCAATTGCAGTCTGTTCTACTCTTTCTAAGGTAATGGAAAGTATGCTAAATTTTCATCTTTTCAAGTATCTGGAGTCCAACAGCTTTCTAAGCGACCGCCAGTATTGTTTTCGTAGGGGGCGCTCTACAGGGGACTTGCTGGCTTTCCTTTCGGCAAAATGGTCTCAATCCATTCACCATTTCGGCGAAAGTAAGTTGGTGGCTCTAGATATCTCCAAGGCCTTTGATAGAGTGTGGCATGGTGCACTCATGTCAAAACTTATTGCTTTTGGTGTCGGTGATAGCTTTTCTCGATTTATATCGAGCTTTCTCAGGAATCGCACTATACGAGTTGTTATAGATGGGATTTCATCAAACGAGTTCAAGATTAATTCAGGGGTACCGCAAGTTCTGTTTTTTCTCCTACCCTGTTTCTTATTTTTCGAAAATGGTGCTACATCTGTAATTATGGGTGGTATAAGTATTAAGGAATCATAAGTCTTGATGTTCTTGGCATGAAAATTCAGTGTGACGCTCGATGGACTAAACACATTTTTCAAGTCTCAACAGAAGCTTTCAAGTGTCTCGGTTTTCTCAAACGGTGTAAAACATATTTCACCTCATCTGATCTCCTTACTATTTATACCACTTATATCCGGCCAAAAATGGAATACAACTCTCATGTATGGGCCGGTGCTCCAAAGTGTGTTTTGGAACTACTCGACCGCGCACAGTGGGATTTGTTCATACAATGGTTGCAAAAAATGCTAGGAGTGCCCGTAGAATGTTGAAATTTTGCTCTGAGCCTTTGGTTAGCTCAATTAAGAAAAATATAGTTTCATGAAAATTGGACACTCCCACTACCCACCGCCCGTAGAACCCAAAATTTATTTTTGGCCCAAAGTTTTTGAAATTTGACACGGAGCCTTTTATTACCGCAATTAAGAATAAATTAAAGTTTCATCAAAATTTGCCACGCCCACTACCCACCGCTCATAGAACTCAAAATTTATTTTTGGCCCAAAATTTTTGAAATTTGGCATGGAGCCTTTTATTATCTCAATTAAGAATAAAATAAAGTTTCATCAAAATTGGCTACGCCCACTACCCACAGCCCATATAACCCACATTATATTTTTTCCAAATACTTTTTGTTTCTTTACCAAAACTAATTATTTTATAAATAAATTTCAATACATGCATTTAAATATAGACTTTTATTTATCATCTATTATTTCATCAAGTTCCAGAACCTGTTAACGGGGTTGACATCTAATGCTAATAATAATAATCTTTATTTCTTGCTTCTTCAGAAAGCATTCCAATAGGAAGTATTGCCGCATCCATGATATCCTTTCCGTGTATCAGTATTTTGTGTACCGTTTCTGGGATATAATACCAACTATATTTTTCAACAAAAAGTTTTGCTGTATCTTGAGCAAAATTCTTGAACTTCAAGAAATTAACTTTTTTGCCACAAGTTATTATTTGTAGTATAATGCGAAATCGATTTATTAGTTGCTCCACTACACCAGTCACATCGGCAACAAGAGCGGGGTTAGAAAAAAACGCCGGGACATATTTCCATCCTTAGTAGACCCAGTTCCTTGTTGAACTGCATCCACTCGAATACCCATCTGTTCCTTTAAGGCCTTCTGAATTCGAAGTTTATTTTCCAGTTTTACACTTTTGTGTTCTTCCTTGAGCGCCGCACAGTGGTTCAGAAACGTTTTTCATTGGCCAAAACTCTGTAACATTTTAACTAATAAAGATTTTTTAGTAGTTCTTTTTTTAGTCAATAGACATCTTAAGCTTTTACTGAGTTTAGGCCTTATTAAAATCGGTGCAGCGGTTGCTGAGAAATTCAAGCCTAAAGTTGAACTTTCGATTTGCTTTTCCTAATTCATGTTTGAAATTCCGTTTGAAATGTGCCAACTCATTTTTGACCCACTTTTCCTTAAACAATTTGGCTCAAATTTGGTCCACGGGTCAATCTTGGATGACAATACAATATTTTGCTATCCTTAGGGTGGCCCCTATTTTCACTGAGGTATTTTCCGTATTTTCATTAGGATTGTCCAAATTTCAACTTTATGCCTAACAATACTTACATATTTCCTAGTTTTTGGTCAATTTTAAAACAAAACAGTGTAATTTAAGTTTTCTTTAATTATATACATATTTATTTATAGTTATAAATAGATTCTAGGTAAATAAAATAACATTTAATATTAATGTTTGTATACTTTATTTTATTCAAATACTAAATTCAAATTATAATTATTATTCATTTGGCTGGAATATTTCCTGTAAATATTCTATTCTGCTCTGTATTACCTGTGTCCTGTAGCAGTGCCTTAGCTTCGGCATTTAGTTCCGAATGATTCAATTTCCATTGACTTCGAATGCTAGAGATGAAGGGATCTGAAGTTGCCAATAATATATGAAATAAATAAATTTGTAGAAATTCGTGATATTTTTCTGGTATTATGTTCTCTGTAAAACCTGTAATCCTTGTTTCTTTTTACCTGGGCTTCCTCTGACAAATCTCCAATTGGTAATAAATGGTGCTTAATGACCTCTTCTCCATGATAAAGAACTTTATGCACTGTTGCTGACATATTTCTATATTTGTATTTGGATGTATATATAGCAGCGGTTTCCTTGGCGTAATCACCAAATTTTTTAGCATTAATTAGTTCATTGCACGCAAGTAATTCAGTAATTGTTTTAAATCTTGAAATAACATCTATATCAAAACCTGTTACATCAGATGTAGTTTCGGGATCCAAAAAAAAATCTTCTTGCGGTGTTGCCATCGTTTGTGTTACCTGATCCTTGTTTTGGTTGATCTATAATCAACCCGTGCTTGAGAAATGCATCTTGAACTTGTTTCTTTTTCAATTTTCTTATCTCTTTGTTGGTGTCATTACTTCTACTGATCCTGAAGCTCCGAAGTCCAAATCATAGCTTATTTTCAGTATGTGTTCCATAAATCTTATCCTCGTATGTAGCGGTGATAATTCAAATTCAAATGCATCAATACTATCCTCCGACTTTGTCGGTTCTTGGTTTAACTGACTTGATGTTGCTTTACATATAATACAGCTGGATGAAGCTTTTGTATCAGTCAAAACCTGGGCAGTTTTTCCGTCTATCATAGATAGTATTAATTGGTAATTCAATTTAATAGTCTGTTCCTCTATCTCTAACTCTAATGGCCTTAGTGTTGAAATTTGAGCTCTAATGTCACTTACTTCATTCTTAATGGTATCATGAGTTTCCTTTTTAAATTCAAATTTTATTGGTCTGCAGTATTTTGTAGACGATGGAGTTTGGTTTTTCCAAATATAACTTGTATGCACTGTGCTGGACGAAGGTTCCGAGTCCTCTAAGTTTTTTATCAATCACAATGGTACAAATGACACCATGAACATATCTGTGTCAGAAATATCCTCACATAAAAATTGTTTATATTGTCTTTGTCCAGAAGACCCATCGCATCCCCATTTACAAAAAAGAGTTAAATTGCAGTTTCCATATTTTTTCAACTCACTTACTTTAAGTGATTTTAGCAACCTTTCGGCTGTATGATCAAGTACAGCTTGCAGTTGTACCTGTGCCGAAATTGGTGTGATTTTGATAGATTCCTTTGGAGGATAACACTCCTTTTTAGCTGCAATTATGTGATGATATGGCGGATATAAATTTGAGCCTTTTTCGATCGCACGTAATCTGAGTTGAGTATACTGCTGTTTTGTTAACTTTAAATCCAGAAATAATGTAAGCGCTTCCTCATTTGTGAACTGTTTTTCCTGGTTTGGTGTCGGAATGCTTTTAAGGATCCGTTTTGTTCTCACCGGATTAGCAGAAATGACTTTTTCAATGATATCCACTTTCGTTAATTGTTTTTGTGATCGTAGCTTGTAAAGAAAACTATCGTTAATGTTTTCACATCCGATTTCTTCATTTATATTCTTAAATTTTCGTCTCTTAGTTCTATGGCTACAGTTATCTAGCGATTTTTCCGGTCTTCCACCACTCTTCTTATTTGTGGTTTCTGAAATCACATGGATACTAAGTTCACCTTGTAACCAATTTTCAAAGCGCTTGTAAAATTTACTTTTACTATAGTGAACTTCCTTGTAGCGTTTTTGCAATATTTTTACGAAATCAGATACTTTGTTTTTTATTTCCAATTGCGTTTCACTGCTAATAGCATTTATGTTCAATTTTCTTTCAATATGGTTTAGAACATCTTCTTTGTTTTTGTTTTTAAAATATTCTTCGGTCAATTCATTATAGCTGAAAGTTTCCATATTTTAATTAAGCTGAAAATAATGTATTTGTTGAAGTGCTATAAAAATTACTTCCAAAAATTTATCAACCTTTTCAAATCGAATTCTTGTCTGACAGTAAAATTTATTTCCAAATTTTTGTCCTTATATACTCAATAAAGAAATGTCAAACTTAAAGTAGATTACGTACACACAAAAAAATATTAGAGCTATTATTACCTAGGCTAGCTCAGGTATTTTTCTTTTGTATGGAATTTTTTAAGACAAAAACCAAGTTCAACTACCTAAGCTCATTTGGAAAACGTACAATAAATTTGCCTTTTTAAATCGAATACTTGTACCGAAATAAAATTTATTTCCAAATTATTGTGATTTATACTACATATAAAAATGTTAAACCTAAAGTAAATTACCTAAACACAAAAAACTAAGTTGAACTACCTAAGTTGATTCGGTTTATACAAGTTTTCTATGGGAAAATTTGTCATATACAACTTATACTGGATTTTAAGGAAATTTTACCAAAAATTGTTTTGTGAACTAAAATTCTCAATTTTCAAATAAAATTAACTTTTTAGTTAGATTCCTCTCTTTCCCCTTACGTTTTGCTATCTGCAATTTGTACTTTTGGCAGTGACTGACTTCTTGTTTGTAAAAATGTTGAGTATTTTCATTAAAATAGAAAAAGTGTTCTACTGTTGTTAAAAACAACAGTTCACCCAACATAACAAAAAAAACCGCAGCTCAATATCGATAACAGTTTTTAAGAAATTGCAATTAATATGAGATCAAATATTACAATTTTTATTTTATTTTTAAATTAACATAAATTCTTTGCCTTTAGCAGCATGCCACGCCCACTACTGCGAATATTTTGACCCAATATTTCGGCTACCTTAGTTTTGATCTACTTTCTTTCTGGTGACATAAAAATTTTAAGAATCTGTGTCAACAAAAAATATAGGTTTTGGCCAATGAAAATTAATTCTGAACCACCGTGCGCCGGCCATCTTTCAAATGGTTTGTTGTAGGCAATATGAAGTATGCACTCCATAAATTTTATGCGATCATGCAAAGAGGAAACGCCCATTTTGGTGCTTAATCATCAATAGCTTTGCTTGAAATTAATTTTAGATTATTCATTGCAATTAGTGAGTTCGTAACTCAGTTCACTATATAACACAGAAAATAAACTCATAATAGCAATAAAATTATCTGACGTACAAACACTATAGAAGTGCGTAAACAGTTTTCAATAATTTGGACCAAAATATACATGTGACTTTACTTCGTTATTTCAACGACAAATGAACGTTTTTTATGGATTCTTCATACTGAATCAATTTTCTGCATCATTACATTTTTAAATTTTATGTGTCGAAAAAACTACTTATTGCACAAAAATCCCACTGTGCTGCGTGCTCATAGGTGACAGTAGGGTATCCAACTCTATTGACTCCCTTGAACATCGAAGCAATGTGGGTTGTGTTTCGCTGTTTTATCGCTACTACAATGGAATGTGCTCTGATGAGATTAGGGAACTAGTTCCCGATATCCGCACGTTTTCGCGCACAACACGCTTTTCATTAAGATCTCATCCATTTGTGGTCGATTGGCCAGTGAATCGCACAATGCATTACAGAGAAAATTCATTTTTTAGCCGTACAGTTCGCTTGTGGAATTATCTTCCTACAGAGGTCTTACAATGTTGGAAAATTCAAATCGAATGTCCACAAACATTACTCCCTCTATTCTCCTTCCCATAACCTAATTTCCTAGTGCTGGCACAATGCCTTGCATGAGTAGAGGTCATCCCCTGAGTGCTTGTCCGAAATAAAAAAAAAAAATAAAGTTACAAAACTGAGAACATATTTTTACTGCCTTGCTGCTAACAAAAACTTTACAGCCTGGCTGCTTTATAAAATGTTAATATAAATTGTAAACTGACTTATGAAACTAAGTCTTATCTAATAAATAATTGAATAAAAATTTAATAAAATCTCAAACATTAATTTATAGTGCCGAAACCCGGGAATTTTATCCTGTCTATTATAACTACAACTAATATAATTTGAATGTTGATTTCTTGAAGATTATTACGGAAAATCTGAAGAAATTTTTTTGAAGACGCAATAAATAATCCAGCTATCTTATCTTACTTTGGTTGCGACTTTGTTGTTTGTTTGATACACCAATTTAATTGGATTTTTAAGCTGCTGTAAATTGTACGTATATAACTTTTTTATTATGGAAGACATTTCATATATAATTGAAGATCAAAGAGGGTTGTTAAAAAATTTATTACGAACGTCTGATTTGATGGTAAAGTTAGAGAGTTATAAACACGAGGTTATGCTCAAAGCGTTTTGGAAACAATAGAGGCTATGTCCCAACAGTTTACGAATACACACTATCAAATCGTCAGTTTAATTCGAGAAAAATCGATAAGATCAGACGAAGTCCCTTATTTTGTTGAAGAAGTTTTCGAGCAATTTCAAGATACTTTTCAAATATTTAAAGGAAGGTTGATAGATATTATTGCTGAATCACAACAACCTCACACTCCAAGTTTCCATTCAAGTACTTTTCTGTCGTCATCATCTACACCAAATACTATAATATCTGCTGAGGCACGATTGCCTAAAATTGACATACCAAACTTCTCAGGAGACTATTTAGCATGGGTTTCGTACAGGGATATGTTCCCGTCATTAGTACATAACAACACATCTTTATCTAAAATCCAAAAATATTATTTTCTTAAAGGTTCGTGCTCTGGTACACCACTAGACATCATTAATGAATATCCAGCATCGGAAGATAATTATGAATTAGCATGGGAGGCTCTTAATCGCCGCTATCACAATCGTAGAAAAATCGTAAGTACAATGTTATCAAAACTGTTCTCAATGACAAATTCAAATGGTACTGCTGAAAGCATACATACAATTTTAGATACCACAAGAAATTGCCTAGCCTTACTAAATACTCTAGGAGTAACAAAGGAAACGTATGATGCTATTATAATCCATATAACTGTGAGGCAACTTGATACTCAAACAAGAAAAGACTGGGAACAGTCCCTTAAAGCATCTGTTGAAATACCAAAATTGTGTGAGCTTTTTATTTTTTTAGAAACTTCATTTAGAACACTTGAATCTCTTGCTGAAACTAATAATCCAAGCTCAAGGGTGAAAGCTCATCCAAATACTAGAACTAATTTACGTAGAAATATTTATTTAACAACATCAGTTACCGATGAAAATTGTCCATGCTGTAAAAGTTGGTGTATACCCTCATGACTTAGAGCGGAATTGATATTTTTACCACATCAAGTGTCTGGAGGGAAAATAGTTCTACTACCAAGTTACGAGTAGTCTTTGATGGAAGTGATAAAAATAGTGCACAATCCTCGTTAAATGAGGAATTGGCCTCAGGACCAGCTCTTCAAAATGATTTGTCAACTACAGTTATACATTGGAGACGTTTTAAAATTGGATTTAGATCGGATATCGAAAAAATGTTCCGCCAAATCAATATCATAAGTGATCATCAAAAGTACCAACAAATTTTGTGGAGAAACAACACTAATAACACAGGGCAACAGCAAAAATATGCTCGAGTAACTACTATATACATTTGATGTATCATGGCTACCTTAGTACAAAAATGGTAAAATTTTTAAATTCTATGGATAGATTTTTTTTTAAAAATTTTTTTTTAAAATTGCAATTTTTTTGAGACGTTTCTTCAAATAATTAATGATAACTCAAAAACTACTAGTCCGATATTATTAAAATAAATTCAGAAAAATTAAGATTTGCATAGCCTTTAATTCGTCTATATATCGCGTTTCAATCGGATCAATAGTATCGGAGTTATAATAAAAAACTTAAGAAAAAAATATATTTTTTACGTAAAAATGGCAAAAATTTTCGTTTTAAAAAAATCATAAAAAATCGAAAACGGCAAAAAACTTCCAGATTCATTTTTTTATCGCATAGCGACATATAATAGCAACAAAATGAGATATCGACCATAAAAATCGATTGATTTTTTTTTCGAATTTATTCACATTTTAGTGAATTCGCTCATTTTCACAAAATTTTAGTTTTTTGCTTGATGTACGCATTATAGCGGGTTTTCAAATGTGTGAAAAACATAAATTTTCCAATTTCAAGGGGTGCATGTCGGATTAATGTTAGATTTGATGAGAAACTTCCACCCACAAAATTTTAGTCGAATTCGACAACGTTAACACGTAGCGCATAGGCCCCAAATCTGAAAAAAAGCGTTTAAATCGAAAATAATTGACAAATTTTCAGTTTTTGCAAAATTAACGCTATTTATTTCCCCTTTTGCAAAAAAGTGGATCCTGGTCCTTAGGGCAAACACAATGAGATTTACAATAAGCTACATATCTTTTAAATCGGTTAAACAGTTTTCAAGTTACTTGCCGAAGGCAATTGACAAAAAAATGTAACTTAATATATTGGCCGCACACATAACAAAATGAGTCCGGATTGTTTTTACATAAAAATGTTCTAGTTTTCTTGCTCATGGCTGATTGAAAATTATGCTTCTGTTACCGCAAACACTTGTTGAATGAATAGAAATGGCTCAAGGAGCTCTTATAAATAATGATACTAAAATTTCGAACAACCCTTAATGTGGTCCTATTTTTTACCTATTCCCAAGAATCGTAAAAAACATTAAGGAATGCTATGCAAAAAATCAATCTTTACAGGTAGCCAGCGGAAAAACCCAATTCGGCGTGCACGCAAATTTATGAACGTTTATTTCTTTTGCCGCCGCAATTGTCAAAATGAAGCAAGGGCGACAGGTAGCCAACAGAAAAGGAGCATTTCATCGTTTATCAGATTTCTACTGAAATCGTAAAAATTAAAAAACTTTTCCTTTATTGCTTACTTTTTTTAATTCTGAAAATCATAAAAATGCCATAAAGATCTGTTCCAAACAATTTTCTACATTCAATACTGTATTTCCACAGTAACACGTGTCCCACAGAAATACGTGTTTTGCCCAAAACAGTATTTCGCGTACTTGTTTTGCCATACATTTCTCATTCATCCAAAACACTTTGGCAGTACCTGGATATTGTATAGTGGTTTCAAAAGCATCTAATTTTTTTATTTTGTTGCGTTGTGTAATAGGAAGATATCAGTCAATTTTAGCGAAATTTTATATTTTATTGTTAAAAAAGAAAAAAATAAAAAATTTTAAAAGTAAAATGTTTTTGTAAATTGTCTTCGGCAAGTTCTCAAGGACATATAATGGCCAGTGAAAATTGTAATAACTCGAAAACTTAAAGACATGTAGCTTATTGTAAATCTCATTGTGTTTGCCCTAAGGACCAGGATCCACTTTTTTGCAAAAGGGGAAATAAATAGCGTTAATTTTGCAAAAACTGAAAATTTGTCAATTATTTTCGATTTAAACGCTTTTTTTCAGATTTGGGGCCTATGCGCTACGTGTTAACGTTGTCGAATTCGACTAAAATTTTGTGGGTGGAAGTTTCTCATCAAATCTAACATTAATCCGACATGCACCCCTTGAAATTGGAAAATTTATGTTTTTCACACATTTGAAAACCCGCTATAATGCGTATATCAAGCAAAAAACTAAAATTTTGTGAAAATGAGCGAATTCACTAAAATGTGAATAAATTCGAAAAAAATCAATCGATTTTTATGGTCGATATCTCATTTTGTTGCTATTATATGTCGCTATGCGATAAAAAAATGAATCTGGAAGTTTTTTGCCGTTTTCGATTTTTTATGATTTTTTTAAAACGAAAATTTTTGCCATTTTTACGTAAAAAATATATTTTTTTCTTAAGTTTTTTATTATAACTCCGATACTATTGATCCGATTGAAACGCGATATATAGACGAATTAAAGGCTATGCAAATCTTAATTTTTCTGAATTTATTTTAATAATATCGGACTAGTAGTTTTTGAGTTATCATTAATTATTTGAAGAAACGTCTCAAAAAAATTGCAATTTTAAAAAAAAATTTTTTAAAAAAAAATCTATCCATAGAATTTAAAAATTTTACCATTTTTGTACAAAGGTAGTCATGATACATCAAAATTATATAGTGGTTTTAAGAGCACATGAAATTTTTTTTATTTTGTTGTGCTGTGTAATAAATTATATATTTATAAATTAGATACGGTGACCTATGGGACGACTTCAGCACCCCTTTTATCCATACGTGTTCTTCAACAATTAGCAGAAGACGAGAGAGAAAAGTACCCAAAAGCAAGTAAAGTTCTCATATCAGATACGTACGTAGATGACATAATTTCGGGTGCTGATAATTGCGATGAAGCTGTTGCATTGCAAAAAGAGCTGTGTAAAATGTTAAGTGAAGGTGGTTTTACACTACGAAAGTGGACTTCAAATAGTACGAAACTTTTGGAAAACATACCTATTGATCTTAGGGAAAAGAAAGATGTTTATGAAATAGATAAAACAGATAGCGATAAAGCTCTAGGTTTAGAGTGAAACATAAACTCTGACTCGTTTCCTTTTAAAATAAATTTTGTCCGAAAAACAGAAGTAACAAAGCGAAGTATACTTTCTGATGCTTCAAAATTATATGATCCATTAGGCTGGCTGTCGCCAACAACAATTAAAGCAAAAATAATGTTCCAAAGACTGTGGTTGTTAGGAGTAGATTGGAATGATCCACTTCCTCAATATTTGGTAACAGAATGGTTAAAATACATGGAAAGTTTAAAAAACCTTCAATCTATTAAAATACCCAGTTGGATTGGTTTGAATAAAACTACTAAACTTGATTTACATGGATTTATTGACGCATCTACGGCAGCCTTCGCGGCTGTAGTATACATAAAGGTAACTGATGATAATGGCTATTCTATAATAAATCTTGCACAAACTAAAACAAAAGTAAGCCCACTAAAAATGTTATCAATACCAAGGCTTGAATTATGTGGGGCAACACTTTTAGCTAAGCTAGTTAATAAAATACAATTAACATTTGAAAATAAAATTGATAGTTCAACTTATGGGACTGACAGCACAACAGTTCTGTGCTGGTTACGAGGTCAGTCATCAAAGTGGACAGTATACGTTGGCAATCGAGTAGCCGAAATTCAGAGACTTTCTTACCCCGAACAGTGGAAGTATATATCATCAAGCGAGAATCCTGCAGGGGGGTTACTCTCTATTGCGATACGAAAGAAAAATGGTACGATATCGAACGATTTGTACTCTTTAAAGCGTTCGCGCATTTTTCTTTCGCATATCTTTTTCGCAAAGATGGCAGCACCACACTCTGTAATGCGAAAACGTATGTCAAATTTGTTCGATAAGCCCAAATATTTTGCGATAGTAAAATAGCAAGCGCAAAGGAAGAAAATATGTAATTACAACGACAGTTTTTAATTTTAGTAGATAGTGATTTGGCCATGAAACAGTTGCTGCTAGTTAATGCCTAACTAGCCGGAAGCAAAATTTAGCACAAAATATCTAGACAATCTGATGGAGATCCTGTAAGGGATATATCTGGTTAAAAAATGTATATTATTATTTATGTAAAATATTATACTGTTTGCGTGGATTTCCTGTAAAAGTTAGAATAAAGCTATATGAATTTGAAAAAAAAACAGATTTATTATACCAGCGTTTATTTATGGAAAGTTTATCGAACCTATCCGCTTGCAACTCGTTTCAAGTTAATTTACGTCTTTAAACCATAATCCATCAATATTTCTATGTAAATTCAACCGGCTTAACTTTTGTTTGTTGCCACTTTTTCAAAACTTTTGCGAAAGTCATAGAGAGTACCGATTTGCCCTCTTATCGCATTGAGCTTTCGAAACCAACAAACTATTGTATGCCAACTAGTACAAGCATAAACTGGTTGAAATAAAGAAAATATCTTAGTACGCATTGTTAGGAAAGTGTCCCACTAAGAACACTAGATGACGTACAGCAGAGTGTTATTTATTTTGACCAAAATCTGAAATCAGCTGTCTAACATGCAAAAGTAACCCGACAACCAGGCAGATGTAATCACATATCGTCGCGTTTATTCTTTAAGGAAAAAAACTTAATAACATCTTTAATATGGGTGTTTTGCAATATGTGCGACTCTCTGAAGGGTATACAAACTTTTTTTTTTAAATTTGTTACTTACAATTAATTGTAGCCATATCTGTCGCTTACGTGGTTTTGCGCAAACAGCAACTTGAAAATTTCAGTGTGTAAATAAACATTTATTTTTGTATTTATCAAAAAAAAACTTTAACTTTGTATGGCGCTTACGAGGTTTTGAAAATGGATTTATTTATTTTTCATACAAACTTGTTAAGATGAAAATGTAGTCTGGTGGCAAATGTTATTTACTACCATAAAAACCAAAAAAGTCAATTTCGAAAAAATATCGCTTACGTGGTTTAAGAAGAAACGAGACGATATATTCTGTAGATGTCGAGTGGCTATTGACAGAAAAAAGAAAACTTCGGAGGGAGTGGCAACTACATAGATCTCCTCAACTAAAAACTAGACTTAAAGATTGCACAAGCGGCTAAGAGAGCTACTAGAAACTCGAAGAGTAGCATCTCTGAAAAATTACCTTGGAAGACCTGGACTCAACTCCACAATCAGATTATTCATTATGGCGTGCATGTAGACACCTTTAAAGACCAGTCGTACGTAATCTACCTTTCGAACTTCTTGTGGAGGTTGGGCAAGAAATGATACCGAAAAAGGTAATCTATTTAAAAATGTGTTTACTCCAAATGTCTCGACTGATATAGCTGAGCTGCCACCTGTCGATGTAAGTCCGGCAGTTACCCTAAGGTTTGACCTTAGAGATATTGAAAATAAACTGATTTAAAAACCAAGAAAACTCCTGGCATTGATCAAACTACTAACAATATGTAATTTGAATTGCCCCGTGTAGCCAAAAAAAAACTATTCTTTATGTTTTTATTGCCATTTTACGTCTTGAGTACTCTCGTAAAACCATTTTTTTATTTTTAATGCCATTTTACGTCTTGAGTACTATCCCACAGAATGGAAAGTGTCCTTGATTACCATGATTCCTAAAACAGGAAGAAACCACACCAAGGTTGAATCATACAGACCTATAAGCCTTTTATGTAATATGTCAAAGCTATTTGAGAGGATGTTAATAACTAAACTGAACCCTATTCTAAGCGACTAAGGATGTATGCCAAACCATTAATTCGCCTTCAAGAAAAACATAGTACGATCGAACAAACTCACAGGTTAGCAAATGGTGTTAAGAAGACATTTGAAGAGCGAAAATACTGCTCTGCGCTTTTTATCGACGTTTCTCAAGCATTCGATAAGCGTTCACGAAAGACCCGAAGTAGCATCACGAAATTTACAAGAACACATAATTTAGAAAAATGGTTGAAGAAATGGAGAAAAAAATTAAATGAACAAAAATGTACTCATATAACTTTAACAATGCGTAAGGAATCATGCCCCCCTATTCGCATAAATAACCAAACGATACCACAGGTTTCAGACGTGAAATATCTCGACATACATCTTGACCGGCCCTTACTTGGAAACGCCACATAGAATTAAAGTTAACACAAATGAAGCTAAAAGTCGTCCAACTAAACTGGCTTATTGGCAGAAACTCTACTCTCAGCTTTGATTGCAAACTTCTATTATACAAGTAAATTCTAAAACCAATTTGGTGTTATGGCATTCAATTATGGGGCGCTGCTTTAGCTACCAATGTAGAAAAAATACAAAGGCGCCAAAATAAGATTCTTCGTATGATTATATCTGCTCCTTGGTATATAAAAAACTCGAACATCCATAAAGATCTAAACGTGTCATCAGTTAAAGCAGAAATAGCGAAACTTGCCAAAAGGTATTTAAAGAAGCTTGAAAATCATGAATCCGCTGTCCCGTAGCATACTAAATGAATCTGGTTACATTCGACTAAGAAGGACGGACACTGCTTCTCTCATCCGCACATCAGAGGGATAGCCCGCAAATAACAGTAACCGTGAAACATAATTTTTTTTTTGTCTACCACTGGTTGGACTTAACAAGTATATTTATTTTTTTAGATTTAAGATACATATAAGAAATTATTGATAGTTCTAGTATATTGAAGATACAGGGCCCGATTATCGTTCACAACATTATTATTTTAGTGGTGTATATTTTAAATTTGCGATTACGATTAACAACTCTTATCACATGTGTCACAATTGTAGTTGTTTATGAAAATTTACAGCGATTATCGTTTACAACATGTGTTTCTATGTGTTGTTACGGACATCAAACTTATTGTCGCGACAAGTTTAAAAACTACAATGTAGCAGGATTTGTAAGTTTTTTTTATTTTTTATTATTTTTGCTAGGCGTTTATAACCATAACTTAAAATATTTCTTAAAAAACAACAAATTAAAAGCAGATGGAAAAGCTCGTAGAGGTTATGCAACTAAATCCAGATATTGGCCAGGGAAAGCTGAACTAACAAAATACAGCTGGTTGCGAAACCCGAATATTAAAATCATTACCGCTCCTTTTTTGAGAGCTTCCATCAGCAAAAAATCAAAGTTTTAGAATCGGCGGAATGGCAGAACATCGGGTTGATGCTTTTAAGAAATTGTTTAGCAGCAAAAACAAAGCCATCCTTGTTTTATACAAATGTAAAAATAGTCGGGTATGTTCTGTAATCCGAAACCGAGTGAAATTAAATCCGAATGAAATTTTGAAATAATCATATCTTTTAAATCATACAACATTTTGATATTATTTTTTATACATTTGATTAAAGACCATTAAATAACTTCCTTGATTGCTAATGTTTTAAAATAATAGGCGCAACTAAGTTATATTTTTCTTTAAAAATTTATTCGATTTCAATTTCACTCGGTTTCGGATTACAGAACATACCCGAGTATCTATATATTATGAATATTGTTTGTATGTACATATGTATATTGTCATCAAGACTGTTCATTTCAAAAAAATTTTACTCGGAGTTTGGTAGTTCCAATAGGTCACGAATTGATTTCCGGATACGCGCAATGTGTAGTTTTGCTGGCCTCATCATAATAAAAACGGTTCCATATTAACGCCCGTGAGCTTGATTATTATAATTATTAATTACAAGTGTTATAATTATTAATATTAAATTTTCAAACCAATTTTTTTTAATGGAAAACAACCGCAACTCTGTGACGTACACAACATTTAGATGTTGTAAATCATAATCGAAAAACAAAATCAATTTGTGTTGTAGCCGAGACAACACAACTTTTCTGTGTTGTAAACGATAATCGGGCCCACAATAAATAAAAATTGCAAAAAAAAAGATACAATTTTTACAAAACTTTTACCCAAAATTGTCGATAAAAGTATTAGAAAAAGTTTTTACAAAATATTTTCTATAAAATCTTACAATAAACTTTTACAAAAAATTTTCGATAAACGAGGAGCAATCAATATGCCAGAGGACTATATCGCCCCCAATGTGCCCCTTATTCGTTTAAATAATAAAATGATACCTCGGCCCTCAGACGTCAAATACTACGGTATACATAACCAATAAAATACCTCGGTATACACACCAAAATTTAAAAGCAGTCCAACTGAACTCTTCCCTTATCTTATTGCAAACTTCTACTGTAAAATTCGATCTTGTAATCAATAGGTTTTATGGAAACTTGAACATTAACAAAGATCTAAACGTGCCATCAGTTAAACAAGCATCCTAAACATTAAAAAAAAAATTTTGATAAAATTTTTACAAAAAATTTCGATGAAATTTTTACAATAAATTTTTTATAAAATTTTTACAAAAAATGTTCGATAACATTTTTAGAACAACTTTTAAATAAAATTTTATAAAACAATTCCAAAAAAAATTTTAGAATAGAATTTTAAATAGTTTAAATAATAAAGATTTTTAAAGATCAAATGTTTTATTAAATTTAAATGTGCTCGAATTAATTTTATTAAGAAAGAACATAATTTGAGAACTTTTTTATTTTTATATTAATGTACTTACGTTTCCACAGGAATGTTTTTGGCATTACTCTTTACGTAGCGTGAGAAGCATGAATGAATTATGTAGCTGAAAGATCCATACTCAATCCATAAGAGTGTTTGAAACCGGTTTAAATTAATACAACATTCGAAGCAACGTAAAACTTCTTCACACTCCTCCCAAATAGTCTCCATGCTATAATAAAAAAAATTATTTAAAGAATGTACTGTGATAATTGTCCAATAACTTTCTATTACAAAATTTAAATTTATTGGGAAATTAGGCAACTTAACTCAGAAACTTTACTCTGCTTTATCTCTGTGAAATTTCATTCAGATATCTTTAGTGATTCGAGAGCTACCAAATTATTTCCAAAATAAAACGTTTTCAAACCACTGTGCGCCATTGATTGCTTTTTTATCACGATTTCAGCAACCAACTTTATTTTCTATCCAAAACGCTGCAAAACATAAAATAAAGACGTCATCGTGTTTTACCATACATCAGTTATTTATGGATCGATTTGACTGATTTCCAATAGCAAAACCTTGAGAGGTTTGTCCAACCACGAACAGCCGGATCCAGAATATTTATAACGGAATAAAAAATGTCGATTTGTTTTTGTTGGACAAGAATTCATGCAATGCATTGTTCCGCAACTAGGAAATTAAATTACAGAAAAGATTCCACCCAAACTATATAATTTATGTCAATATTCTATATAATTTATGTCAACTGACAGACAGACAATAATTCCAAAAATTGGTGTTTTGTATTCCATTCCGATTATTATCTAACAGCACCAAAATATTTAAAAATATTTCATTTCCAGAATCGGCCCTGTTATAGTTTTTTATATATAATTGTTATGTCCACTAAATATGAAATAGTTTTTAAGGCGGATGACACGTTAATTCTTAATGAAGCAAACAGCGAAAAAGAGTTTCAGATGCCCTTAGGCAAAAGAAATAAAGTCTACTTGAACGCTCAACAATTTAAAATGGCTTAATATTAAATTAATTAAAAGTTTATACAAAAATGAATACGGGACACGCCGCACAGAGGAGTATCTTTCAATCTAGCCGGACATTAGGTTACAAGTAAAATTTTAGAAATGTAAAAAAATTTTTTTTTTCACTTTTTTGTAACATATATATAACTCTTAATAACCTTTTCACAAAAAAATGAAAAGGTTATTGAGAGTGAGGGTTGTCGCGATCATAAAAATGTTATACATTACTATAAAATTTGAGATCTCTACTTTTAGACTGTAAAAAAAACGTTGCGCGTTTTTGCGACTTTTTTTTGCGATTTTTTAAAATTTTCACCTTTTTCTGTTTTTTCTCATCCTGCATCGGTACGTACGAGTAAGAAACCGTTTTATATTCATAAAACGTTTTGGTTTTTAATAGAAGGTATATGTTTTTTATTTAAATCTTTTCGCCTTCTTCAAATTCATATAATTTCGCAAAACGGGCACGGCTTTGACATTGTCAACGTTAACTAAGGTTGGCTAATAGCAAGACAGATACATATATACCAATTTCAAGTAAAGAAAATATATAAAGAGAATAAAATAAAAAATGTCTGCTTGGTAGTGTAATATAAAAGTAATAGTGGTTAAGAGTGTAAAACAATTTTCAAAAGCTCTATTATTATAACATTATATTATATTATAATATACAAATTTACATTTCTCATATCCTATTTCTTTGATAAGTTTGTTTAAAGAGAAAATTAATTGAAACTAACATGTAGATAGATACGAAGAATGCTGACGACGGATGTAGCGATCCAGAAAATGTATTCTGCTGATGCCTATTTTTTTATCACGTACAATAAAGAACTTAAGCCTAATTAATTAATTAATTTAAAAATAGTTCAAATAAAAATTAAAATTCATACATCACACATAAAGTTTAAAAAAGCAAATCTGGCCTTCAGTTATTCAGTTTTTTATTGTAAATTGTGGTTATTGTATAAAATTGTAAACATAGCCCTTTTGAAGCTTCGAGAGTAAAATGGAAAAAGTATATATAAGTTTGGAGTTATTCCAAATAGTACAGGTATCTAATGTTAAGACCGTTGAAGAGAAATTGCAACTTTTATTTAGAAAATTGTGCCACAATTCAAAATGTCGACCGATTTTTAACTATGCATGCCACATGGATTGAAGGAACAGTGAACAGGGTTATTACGTATTTCGATTCGAAAAGGAAATCATTCGAATTTGTATGACTTTAACATTGTGTTTCGAAAAAGATTTCGAATCGAAATATGTAATAACCCCCCTGTATTTGGCACTTCGTCTTCAAAACGACTTTTGGAGTCGTTGAATTAACCGAAAAAAGTAGGAAGAAGAAAAACTGGGCACGCTGCCCAAACACAAAACACATGAATAAATAAATAAATAAATAAATAAATGGCATCAAATACGACCCAGACGCTTCGTTGACAATGTCACCTAAAAAATAAAATAGTGACAAAAGTAGTTTCTCGAATGCACTTGTACCCAGACTTACTTCAGGGTTGTAACTGTTTCGTTATCGATAAAACAAACGTAGCGCACATTCAATTTAATATAAAAAATTACAACAACTGAGTTCAGCTTACATTATAACAAACAAAAACTTATTGCAGATATTTCATGCTTAAAATTTCGTATTTATTAAAGCTTAAAAACGCTAGAAAACCGCTAACTAAAAAGCTTCACAGCTTAAAAAGCCACTTAGCGGCTTTTTTTAAAAGTTCCCGCTTTGAAGAGCAAAAAACCACCAGATCTAGGTGTGCCGCTCAATACGTATGCGCACAACTTCAATATGTTGTACAACACATAAGTCTTCAATTACTAATAATAAATAAATATATGAAAAATTAAGAAAAACCAAGATAAAGGATACAACTAAAGGATTTCCCAAGTTTACGCAAGATATGAATTGAACAGTTTTTCTTTACATTGCTATTTTTATATTATTGAATCTTACAGTATAGGGGATAGGAGTTTTGTATGGCTTTGATGGCGTACACGAAATCTTTGGAAGAAATTCGCGTTTTTTAGGCATAAATGTCAATGAATTTCGTACATGTAGCCAAAAAGTGGACTTCTCTGAATCCCGAATACGGAAGTTTTGATGAGAACAATTTGGTTTTAAGGCCAAAATGTGCTTTATCACTGAAAATCATTTTATTCGATATTCTCTCGTTTACTGCATGTTTACTAACCGTAAAGATGTAAGATTTAATTTTTTAGGGTTGTCAACACTTTTATATACAAATGGCGGTAAATTAAATCAGGCGAAAATTGCGGGACTTCCTTTATTTATATTAAGTTCCATTTGCAATTAACTGAATTGCAAATTACACATATGATGTACTCGATCCAGGACATCACTTCATTTATTGCCGGGCAATTTGGATAGTTAGCAAAATTTGTAATAATTGTAAAAGCGCAAAGCTTTATCTTGTCTTAGAACACATGTGCAATAGAGTGGAACGAAAAAATATTTTTTTCAATTATTGCAATATGTAATAGTGATAAAAAGTTGCCGCATATCCAAATTTATTGAAATTTAGCAAATTTCATTTTTTGGATCTGCAAAAAGGTACCATGAAATATCACCCAAATGAAATAAAACCCAAAAAAAAAAAATAAATAACTCCCAACAAAAAATTCAAAAATTATTTCATAATGAAATAACTCAAAATTTTTTGGAGGTTATTTCATAATTTTTGATTCGGAATTATTTCGCAATGAAATAACTCCCAAATGAAATAACTCCTAACTTAATTCTGTTGAGAGTTATTTCATTTATTTGCATTATTCTGGATTATTCTGGATACGAAGAAAACTTTTACTCAGCGAAATCCGGGATGGCTCAATGATCTCTCTATGGTATATGGAACAGCGGATTCGCTAACAAAATATTGTCTGTATAGCCGGCCTTTGGTCATATATCTAGGATATATGGTATGATATCAAAGTTATGGACCTCCTTCATCGGGAGGTTCCTGTTATACCATAGAGGTTAAAACAATTAAACAGTGCCCGGGTGCAAATATAATTTGTATTGTTTTATTTCATTTTTGTTGGGACTTATTTCATTTGGGAATTATTTCATTTTTTTTTTTGTAAAAATATAATTGTTTTGAATTAACGGTTAAGGTTTTGGATCTTATTTCATTTTGGCCTTGGGAGTTATTTCGTTTTTTTGATTTGGAAGTTATTTCATTTTCGTTGGGATTTATTTCATTGGGAGTTATTGCATTGGGAGTTATTTCATTTCTGCAAAAACTGTATTATATAAATAAAAGGCCCTGTACCGTGAAATAACTCCCAATGCAATAGCTCCCAATGGAAGGGTTTAACCTCTATAGTATAACCAACACCGGCTTCGCTTACTAAAGTTTTCTGCATAGCCGGCCTTCGGCCGGGCGCATGGATTTCCTCCTCTGTGGTATAACCAACACCGGCTTCGCTTACTAAAGTTTTCTGCATAGCCGGCCTTTGGCCGGGCGCAAGGATTTTCTCCTCTATGGTATAACCAACACCGGCTTCGCTTACTAAAGTTTTCCTGCATAGCCGGCCTTCGGCCGGGCGCAAGGATTTTCTCCTCTATGGTATAACCAACACCGGCTTCGCTTACTAAAGTTTTCCTGCATAGCCGGCCTTCGACCGGGCGCAAGGATTTTCTCCTCTATGGTATAACCAACACCGGCTTCGCTTACTAAAGTTTTCCTGCATAGCCGGCCTTTATGGTATAACCAACACCGGCTTCGCTTACTAAATTTTTCTTGCATAGGCCGGCCTTCGGCCGGGGGCAAGTTATCTCTCCTCTATGGTATAACCCACACCGGCTTCGTTTACTAAAGTCTAACTGCATAGCCGGCCTTCGGCCGGGCGCAAGGATTTTCTTCTCTATAGTACAACAAACACCGGCTTCGCTGACTAAAAGTTTTCTCTGTATCCAGAATAATGCAATTTTAATCAAATGAAATAACTCCCAATCAAAATAAATGAAATAAATCCCAACAGAATTAAGTTAGGAGTTATTTCATTTGGAAGTTATTTCATTGCGAAATAATTCCCAATGAAAAATTATGAAATAACCTCCAAAAAATTGGGAGTTATTTCCTTATGAAATAACTTCCAATTTGTATGGAATTTTTTAATTTTTTGTTAGGAGTTATTTCATTTTTTTGGGATTTATTTCATTTGGGAGTTATTTCACGGTACCAAAAGGCCCATGGCTAAGTACATTCAACAAGTTTTAGTCAAAGAAAAACATTAAAATATCATATCTACCCCTATCTTACTACAACAAAGAAAAAGTAAATTTAAAAAAATATATATTTTTCATGTTTTTATATACCAATTAGGTATTAAAACGTGAAAAAAGGTTATAAAATGACGATGGATAGCAAATTTTTATGTTTTGAGTTATTTTAGGATTAGTTCTAATGAAATTAAAATAATGGGTGGTATTATTGATTTCGCGAGGAAAGGAAAATTCAACGGAAAGAAATGTCGATCGATATGAAAATTGCAATTATTCATTCCTGCGGTATTCTCATTCCGCAAACTTAAATTAACATCCCTGTTTTAAGTGATTATAAGCCAATATTGTATCAGCTGATGGGAAAAAATCAACAAGTTTTAGATGTGATTTTAGTTGCGTGTGTTAAATATTTTGTTATAAATTAAATATGGATACAATTGCCTTTTTTGAGGATAGTAGGGACAGTGATTCTTTGGACATCCGATTGGAAAAAAGAGTTTTACGCTATAAATCTGGAGATGTGTTCCAGATGAACGATAGAGAGTTAGTTGAAATAAACAAATGAACAAGTGAACCGCACTCCTGCTAAATAAAAGCTATGCTTAATTCTACAGCTTCCAAAATTTTCGATTAAACAAGCGTTTAAATACATTTTGTCTGAGTTAGAATCTGCATGCTCAGAAAGGGGTCGTCAAGGAGCTCTTTCAGCCAAAGATAAACTTTGCGCTTGTTTAAGATTTTTTGCAAAGGGCAGCTATCAGCATAGTGTTGGTGAAGATTTTAATGTGAACATAGCCCAATCAACGTTTTCTTAAGTGTTGGATGAATTATTGAGCAAGTTAGAAAATTTGTTGGGCAGCAAATGGATATCCATGAGCATACTCAACAAAGTTTGGTTTGATACTAGATTAGTGTTAACTAAAAACGAATGTTTGAAGTAAAACAAATAAACAAAAAGTAACTTCATTGCTAACCGAAGGTTCGCTGAAGGAACAACAAAATATGGGTGGTAAATATTAAAGTAAAAATATTCAACAAGAGGGAAGCTTAAGGTAGTGGTAGACTTCGTTCTCACCAATTGACGATTGATAATTGAATACAAGTTTTCTCGTATTCCTTTATCTGGGTTTGGTTGGTTAAATAGATGATGCTTACAACTAAAACACTACCCTAAGTAGATTAGATACAAGTAGTGCTGATGACGGACGTGGCTGTCTAGAAAATGTGCATTCCACTCGGGCTGGTGTCTAAAAATTAAATTTTCCCAATTTTTCTTTAATATTATCACCTAATTTGTAATTTAATTAATTCTTTCTTAGAGAGAATAAAAACGAACTTAAGCTTGATTATAAATTTCATTGTATGTAATACGTAAAACAGTTCGACTAATAATAATTAAAATTTTCAAAATTAAAAATCGCAGAGCACCGCGCAATCTTGTTTACTCAACAAAGTTTGGTTTGATACTAGATTAGTGTTAACTAAAAACGAATGTTGGAAGTAAAACAAATAAACAAAAAGTAACTTCATTGCTAACCGAAGGTTCGCTGAAGGAACAACAAAATATGGGTGGTAAATATTAAAGTAAAAATATTCAACAAGAGGGAAGCTTAAGGTAGTGGTAGACTTCGTTCTCACCAATTGACGATTGATAATTGAATACAAGTTTTCTCGTATTCCTTTATCTGGGTTTGGTTGGTTAAATAGATGATGCTTACAACTAAGACACTACCCTAAGTAGATTAGATACAAGTAGTGCTGATGACGGACGTGGCTGTCTAGAAAATGTGCATTCCACTCGGGCTGGTGTCTAAAAATTAAATTTTCCCAATTTTTCTTTAATATTATCACCTAATTTGTAATTTAATTAATTCTTTCTTAGAGAGAATAAAAACGAACTTAAGCTTGATTATAAATTTCATTGTATGTAATACGTAAAACAGTTCGACTAATAATAATTAAAATTTTCAAAATTACTACATTACAATATTACAGACGAGGAACTTGATTTTCCATTACCTGAAGAAGATTCAACGATCCTGTTGAAGATGATTTCAGTGGGTAAGCAAATGAAATAAGAAATCATATACTACAGAATTTTTAATTTGTAATTCAATTTTATTTATCTAATATGTAAATAAAAATAAAAAAATTATCACAATTAATTTTTTTGGAATTCAGGTAGTAAGTAGATATGTATGTATATATGTGCTTATGTATGTATATACTAAATAAAATTTCACAGAACAGTGTTATAAGTGCAGGTAAATGATCCTACCGCAACTCTTTGTGCAGCTTCTCAACTTCAAGTTGCAAAATTCTTTCTTTGAGAGCAATCTTTTTCATTAATAATTGTTTCATTTCGTCGTTGTGCCTCTTTTCTTCTGCCAAGAGTTCCAAGATTTTTGTTTGTTTCTATTTTTCATCGCTAAGTGTATATATAGCCCTCTTAATATATTTCAAAGCTTTATGGTTTTCTTTATTTTGATCTTTTATTACTTCTAAAGCAGATGCGACATCGGAAGCTAACTTTTTCTGAACATTAATCTGCTCTTTAAGCAGTTGTGGCTTGTCCTATTTTCTTGCCCTTTTAAGCGGTCCTGATGTATTATTTACATAAGAACTGCTCTGTATGTTGGTTTTTTTTATTACCACTGTCCATTGTAACCACAGTTTCTTCAAGTGGCAAATCTGTTTCTTGAGGACATACATTTGGTTCCAATAGCTGACTTATTTCTGCAACACTTGACGTATCGTGCCTTTTGGAAACACCGAAATTATTTACATCTGCAATGCCATAAACCGCCGTATTTAAGTTTAAAAGAACGCTAACTTTCGTTAATTTTTTTTACACCACTTTTGTAATCTGTCCATAACCTATAATGTAAGACATATAAATAAACATATAAAAACAATCACAAATACAATTACGCTCTTTACCTTTTTCCAACCACTGGAATCTTTTAAAGGCGGTCCGCAACCATTAAGGGTTAGCGTCAAGTCAGCAACAACGGAAGGATACCGCAGCTGCGGAATGAATAATTACAAATTTTGCTTCCGCACAAAAAACGCTTTCCGCAATCGCGAAACGGAATCAATAATGAGACCCAATAATAAATATAAAAAACCAGCAATAAAATAAAAAATATAACTATATACGATTTAAAGACAAAAAAATATATTCCAGTGCTTCTGCGGCAGGTCAAGATGTGGTTCAATCACAATAAAACTTTTAGGAATAACTTCTCACATAAAACGACAAATTTTTATCACTATTTAAACGGGTAATACAAACATTTATTTTCTGCCATATACCAACGTTCCAGCCTAATGTGTAATGCTTGCACATTTTTCTATAACAAAAACAAAATAAGCATTACTTTATTAATAAGAATTGTAGCGCTCCTCCTGGCTATTAAAAACATATTAATCGTTTAATTATAAATAATGGCTTAAACTAAAATACAATTGGCATAATGGGATAAAGAGCGTCCTAATATGAACTCAATTACTACCCAACAAAAAGAAAGTTAAAAAATTATCATAATTAAAAGAATAGTTGTCATTACCTTATTGGATCTAGTCCGTTAAGCTTCGTTTCAATTTTGCTTGCTTTCGACAAAGCCATTCCAGCCCAGGAGTCAAATCTAGTAGGATTTACAGTCAAATCAAGTGTGTAAAACTTTATAGCTTTAACAAAGTCTCTATTTTTGAAATAGAAATCTGCCAACAAATAGTATAAGCTTAATACTTTATAGGGCAGTTGAAAAGCATTTGAATCTCTTGGAGGCGAATCAAAATGTCCTTCAATAAACCTTGTAATATGTTGAACTGATCTTGAAGGATCAAGATCTTTTGGCATAAGTGATATAATTTTCAACAAAAGTTGCTCCATGTCCGACGTTATTGATTCTAGTTTATAAGAATTAAATTCAGGAAGATCTTCGGGTCGATATAAATCAAAAACTTGTACAGCTTTCGGCCAACTTAGTTCGATTTGAGCTGCTTCGTGGTCCTCCAAATGTCGTAAACGTGCCTTTTTTTGAGGGTATTTAAACAAGCAGTATGTCACCTGCATATAAAAAATTAAAAAATATTAATATGAATATATAAATTAATTACTTAAAAATATATAAATATCAAAATGTGTAAGTTTTTAGAAGCTGCTAAAGAACGAACGCCATTATGGAAGCCTCACCACTACAAGAAAAAGCTTATTTACGAAGGTGGTAAAGGATTTTTCTTACTTTCTTATAGTCTTCTTTAAGCTCGATACATTTAGTCATCGTCTTCCTGTTTTGTTTTATTTCCTCAAAATAATAATATTTTTCAATAGCATAGAAATAGGCGTTTATTTTAATAATGACCTCTTTGTTTCACAAAATTTCTTACTACCCAGCCCTTTCTTAAAATTAATCACAAGACGCCAAAACGGGAGAGTATGCTGGATGGGATAGCAGTCTATAGCCTAATTCCATTGCGCCGATAGCTATTTCATAATATTTCATAATATGAGTAGTGTTCTGTCTTTTGAATCGTCCGCACGTCTCTTTTTGTCTCATTTTATTTGTCTTAACTTTATGATCGTTCGTTTTTCATTTTTAAATAGTTGACAAATGTTTTTTAAAACCAATATTTTAAATTAAATAAACAATAAAAATAAAGTAAAACAAACAATAAAACGTGCAATAAAATAACTAAAAACAATATTTAATATAATACAATTTTACAAAAGTGAAACAAAACAGTCATACATATAATAAAAAAATAAAAAAATAACTGCAATGCAACAAAAACAATTTAAACAAAACCAAAACAAAACGAAACGAAACAAAATAAAATTCCACAACAACATCAACAAAATCTACATGACAACAGTGTTGGCACTACCGGCTGCTCCTAACAAAAGGACCAGATCAGGGCTTTTATGGCTCTTTTTTGTGATCTTTTTGCCATTTTCCTAATTTTCAGTCTTCAGCAAGCTTCATTTTATTTTACTGGTGGCAGTGTCTTAACTGTTGTTGGACTTTTTATTGGCGAAGGTATAACACTGGCCACTGGGTAGTCATAACAACAGCAGTCATTTGGTTACCGGTATTATAAAATAGACCATCGATTTGAGTTTTCTACATCAACTGTTATGTCAGGACGATTTAAAATTGACTTCTGCAACATACGTGGGTTACGAGGTAATTTTTTCTCTGTATATGCTCACGTTTGTCTCCATCGTCCGGATGTTTTCGCTGTTTCAGGTATCTGAAGATGCTGATCCACAGGATTTTCCCTTACCTGGGTATCACCTTCTATCACTTTTTAGTTTCCATAGGGGCCTTGTGTTGTACATACGCAATGAAGTTGCGTACCAGTGCCAGCAATCATTAGGCACGTCTGATCCTGAATTTAGCTGTCTATGGGTTAAATTCAAAATCAAGTCACACTATTTGCATTTCGGGTTTCTTTATAGAAGTCCAAACGCGGGAAGGGACAAAACTTTATCCGGCTTCGATTCCCTTTCCGATTCCATATCAAAGATACTTGATAGTTGTCCGAACAGTGAAATTGTTGTTGCTGGTGATTTCAATGTTCACAACTCATCTTGGCTTTGCTATTCGAGCCATACATCTCCAGAAGGCCAGTATGTTGAGTTATTTGCCGCGCACAACCACCTTGCGCAACTAGTGAATGAGCCAACGCATATTTCGTGTGTTGAAGGGCACCATAATAATACTCTCGATCTTTTTTTTAACTTCGCATCCTCAAAAGTACGAAGTAAACGTTAATGCACCTCTAGGTAACTCGGATCACTGCACCATATCCGCCTCCTTTTCGGTTTCCGAACTTCGAAGCGTTTCAAAAGCAGTCAGGAAGCGTTTAAAATACGTATACGATAAGGCTCGTTGGGCTGAGCTCAAAGATTTTTTCCGGCATTTTAATTGGAAACTTTGTTTCCTAGACAGTAACACTGATGCCATGGCGGAAATGGTTGAAAACATAATTTTGCTAGGAATGAAAGCTTTTATTCCATCAAAGCAAATTTCGATTAAACCTAGAATGAAATCATGGTTTAATCAGACGTGTAAAAATGCAGTCAGATTCAGAGAGGTAGCATTCAGTGCCTGGGGTAAAAATAAAAACGCACACAGATTCGCTACGCAAAAGAGCGAGATCTTCGTGTGCCAAAGTACTTAGGCGTGAAAAAGGTCTACACGATGAGCGTCTTCTGCCCCTCGGGGCAGTAAGAGCTTTTGGTCATTTGTCAAAAGAGTAAAGGATATTGCTAGTTCCTCAATTCAGACTCTTTTGAAAGATGACCAAATATTCACTGACCCGGCTGACAAAGGTAACCTTCTGGTTGGTCAATTTGCAAGAAATTCCTACTTGCCGGAAAGCAATCAGCCACTACCCGTGCTTGACAGAGTATCAGTAACTATGCCAAAGATATTCTTTCGAGCACGTGCAGTTAAAAAGGTCTTAGCATATCTTAATATCAACAAGTCTTCTGGGCCGGATGGCATTCCAGCACTGGTCTTGAAACAGTGCTCTTTGACGCTAGCACGTCCATTAGCGACTCTTTTCAGCACCTTGTATCATGCTGGTGAGTTTCCAATGTGCTGGAAGTTAGCTAATGTAACGCCAATCCCCAAAAAAGGAGAGGCCAACAACTCTGAAAATTACCGCCCAATTGCAGTCTGTTCTACTCTTTCTAAGGTAATGGAAAGTATGCTAAATTCTCATCTTTTCAAGTATCTGGAGTCCAACAGCTTACTAAGCGACCGCCAGTATGGTTTTCGTAGGGGGCTCTCTACAGGGGACTTGCTGGCTTTCCTTTCGGAAAAATGGTGTCAATCCATTCACCATTTCGGCGAAAGTAAGATGGTGGCTCCAGATATCTCCAAGGCCTTTGATAGAGTGTGGCATGGTGCACTCCTGTCAAAACTTATTGCTTTTGGTGTCGGTGATAGCTTTTCTCGATTTATATCGAGCTTTCTCAGGGATCGCACTATACGAGTTGTTATAGATGGGATTTCATCAAACGAGTTCAAGATTAATTCAGGGGTACCGTAAGGCTCTGTTCTTTCTCCTACCCTGTTTCTTATTTTTCTAAATGACCTTCTCTGTCAATCTTCCAACCCTATCTATTCTTTTGCAGATGATAGCAGCATTTGCCATTCGTATTCATTCTGCAGACGGCCGAGCCTTTTAGAGATTGGGGCCAAGCGGCAAAACATGAATGATACGCTCAATCACGATCTCGTAACAATATCTAATTGGGGCCGGGCAAATTGAGTCGACTTTAACGCTCGTAAGACTCAATGTTGTATGCTAACGCACCGGCAGTCGGCCGAAAATGGTGCTACATCTGTAATTATGGGTGGTATAAGTATTAAGGAATCAGAAGCTCTTGATGTTCTTGGCATGAAAATCCAGTGTGACGTTCGATGGACTAAGCACATTTTTCAAGTCTCAAAAGAAGCTTTCAAGTGTCTCGGTTTTCTCAAACGGTGTAAAACATATTTCACCTCATCCGATCTCCTTACTATTTATACCACTTACATCAGGCCAAAAATGGAATACAACTCTTATGTATGGGCCGGTGCTCCAAAGTCTATCTTGAAACTACTTGACCGCGTGCAGGAGAGGGCGAAGAAGCTCATAGGTGACAGTAGAGTATCCAACTCTATTAACTCTCTTGAACATCGACGCAATGTGGGTTGTGTTTCGCTGTTTTATCGCTACTACAATGGAATGTGCTCTGATGAGATTAGGGAACTAGTTCCCGATATCCGCACGTTTTCGGGCACAACACGCTTTTCATTAAGAGCTCATCCATTTGTGGTCGATTGGCCAGTGAATCGCACAATGCATTACAGAGAAAATTCATTTTTTAGCCGTACAGTTCGCTTGTGGAATCATCTTCCTACAGAGGTCTTTCCTGTCAACTACAATGTTGGAAAATTCAAATCGAATGTCCACAAACATTACTCTCTCTATCCTCCTTCCCATAACCTAATTTCCTAGTTCTGGCACAATGCTTTGCGTGAGTAGGGGTCATCCCCTGAGTGCTGGTCCGAAATAAAAAAAATAAAAAAAAAATATATATGAAAAAAAGTATACTATATCTGAATAAGGTTACTGTTTTATTATATAACTTCGCTTGATAGTTGTAGCTAATGTAATAATAATGTTTTCAGCTATAATTATTTTAATTTCCCTATAGCCCTTGGATTTATGTTAAACAGTTGAAAGGGTTCCAGCTCAACAATAGGCATTTAAAGGAACTGCCAAAATCTTGAAACTCTAAAAAAATCAACAGGCAGAAGTTGCCGAATTACTTGTCCGAGTCTGAAGTCTGAATAATTTTTGTTTCTTATATACTGCTTATGAAAATAAGTCTTAACTTGTCTAACTTATTATAACTTATCTTAGTATTATATTCTATTCAGTCAATACTGTACTATACTATACAATGTTACACTAATATTTGTTTCTTACCAATCACAATCTTCCATATTTAAAATGGACTCAATTTTATGTAAGTCACTCAAATATTTACATTACGACATGTATAGAACAATAAATGCTAATATTGATATTTGATTACTCTATAACTTCTATACGTTGTGAAAGCATTGTCGAAATGTGTGGTACACTACACTAACAAGGAGTCATTAGCGTAGAAACTTTATGACTAAAGGAATAATG
>OX451216.1:99507677-99638042 GCA_949628195.1 Phasia obesa
CCCTTTAATTTTTGATTTTGTTATTTGTTCTAGGGGACAAATTTGTACATAGTTTGTGAAGGTGTAAAATGTCTACCCGTTCCGGTTCAAAAATTACGCTACAACTATTCGAAAATATTTGCCAATCTCGCAAAACCCTTTATTTTTTATATTTTTACCATAAATTTACACACTCTGTATATACTCACGTTTGGTGTAGTTTCGCGAAAAATACATTACTATCGAAATACTCTTTATATTTTAGTAATTATTGTTATAGCATTATATGAAAATAATAGAAGCCTACCTATTGCGGTAAAAAGGCAATATAAGTGAAAAATATGTCCCAGTCCTAACACAGTAATTCAGCTCCTGTAAAATTTTCAAGACTCTACCTATTACAGTTCAAAATTTAGACCGTAACAAATCTCCTCACTATTTATTTATATAAATTTTAATTTTACTCCTCCTAGTGATTAAGAAATAAACACATATACGAGAAAAACGCGACTCTTTCGGAACATCCTAAAAGTTTTAGTAGTTGTTGCTAAGCGGCTACAGTTATACACTTTCTGTGAAAATTTCAAGAGTCTACCTATTACGGTTACAGAGATAGAAGGCGCTGAAAGACATTGTAGCGAAAATAATTGGGTTACTTTCTATCTTTGGGAAACATTTTAGATGAAAAAAAAAATTTTTTTGTGTTGGCTTGATATTTTATAATATTTTTCAGTAATTTTAATAACTATTCCAGTGATACTCATATTATCTCATTCCATTAAAAAGTTGAGATATAAAAAACTTTACATAGAAACTTTAGGGGTCCGTAACTCCGAAACTAATTTAAATTAATATTACACACAATAGAATACTTATTTTTATATATATATATATATATATATATATATATAGTGAAATTTCCCGTAGCCGGACACCGACCGTCACAGCAGATTTGACCGTTGACGGGAGGTGTCCGCTCACGGGATAGGTTATTAAAAAAGGTCAGGAGTTTGTGCTATTAAATATGCAATTATGACTAATAAAAAGACAACTTCCAACACAACTTAATATTTTTATTTACTTTTTTAATTCATTCATTCAAACGCGCAATCTGTGTTAGTGCTTCATCGAATGATTTAATTTGAACGATTTGGTGCTTTACAAATTCTTCTTCTGAATCAGTTGATATTACCTCTGGAGTTTTTGCATCTTCGAAATTTATTTCAATGTCATCATTTTCAGTATATGCAATTTGATCGATGTTTATATAATAACTATTCATTTTCTAAAACTTATGTGTATGTGGAGTTTGTGAACGCTCTACAGGTCATACCGTATCACATATTAAAACGAAATTTAGTATGGGTATATTTGGTATATGGAGATGAAGAGTTGTGTAAATTTTGGACATAATCGGAAAGGGGTAAAGGGAAGTTTACTTAACACCCCAATCCGAAAATAATTAATTTTTCGATTCGAATATACCTATTGTACTTTGAACTTCTATTCTATATGTAATATATCCATAAAAATATCTGTTTCCATTGAGTATGGTAAAATTGAGTGTAGGCCACTCCAGATTTTTTTTGTGCTAACGATTTTGTGTGTCTACTGGTATTTTATTGAAAAAAGGTGTCCGGCCAGTGGGATGTCCGTATAGAAGAGAGTAATTTGTTCAAAAAATTCTTGGTAAATAACGGGACTTGGAAAATTGTCCATTTAAAAGAGGTGATCGTCTACGGGAGGTGTCCGTTAGGAGAGTTTTCACTGTATATATAAATGTATGTCTATGTGTATATATGCATAAACATATTATATTAAGAATATTTGCATATACATTTTCAATTTGTATCTATAAGAATGTTTAATCGCTTAATCATAATAAAATACGTTTATTTGACAATACAGTTTTTTGTTTACTTATTAATAACACAGAAAAGCATAAAAAAAAACTTTCCAAAATAAATATTTTGAAAAAATTCAAATGTAAAAGAAAACGGGGTTTCGAAGCAACTTTCAAAAAGAATAGGAAAAAAAAAACGTTTGTTGCAAGGTGTAAAACGGTCTAAATGGTACAATCAAATCAAAAAGAATTACTCCGATTTGACTGCTAGTTTTTTTATAGCCGTCTCAAACTCAGTACTTGTATGTCTTACCGAACCAACTTAATTTCAAAACGAATATTATTTTATTATGTGAGCTAACGTTTTTCTTTTTATTTTTTATTTAAAGTATGATATTTCAGTATACTAAACTTGAAAAAATAAACTTTGCAGCGACTTAAGTTTTTTTTGTTTGTTTATTTTTATGAGCATATAACAAAAATCCCTTTTTTCTCCAAACATTTGGACCTACAATTTTAGCCATACTTTTCCACAGTTGGAAATCACTACTAATTCATTGTCTCATATCTGTTTTTATATATTTAATTAATTTTAAGTGCCACCAGGTGCCACTTCTCAATTTGTTGCATTACATAGTACAACATTTTTCAGCTGATTGATTCGCGACTCAATTCTGATAAAGCTATTTTGTTTAACATAACTCAAAAACCACTAGTCGGATTTTGCTTAAACAAATTTAGAAAAATCAAGAATTACAATTACTTTCACCTGTTTATATAACGTTTCGCTACATAAGCAACAGTTTCACAGTTATAAATAAATGTATAAAAAAAAAATATTTTTTGCCTAAAAAAATATTTTTTTTTTTAGTTCGTAAAAAATTCAAAACGGTAAAAAAGTTCTAAAACTTCACGTAAAGTCGCATAACCTATGAACAAAATGAGACATAAATCATAAAAATCGATAAAGGAGTTTCGCTTTTTTCACAATAAAGTAAAGGTATGAATTTAAAAAAATTGCTCGCTATATGCACAAAATTCTTTGGAAAAAACATTGATGACTTTTTTATGATTTTCAGAATTAAAAAAAAAAGAATAAACAAAAGGTTGTTTGATTTTTATGATTGCAGTAGCAAAATAATAAGCGCTAGTAAATTTGCGTGGACAATTAAAAGGAAAAAAGGAAAGTGCACTTTTAAAATTATTTTGAGGTTTTCCGTTAGTTAGCTGCATGATTTTTTTACAGAAATTGCACCCACATTTATGAGTACTCATGTTTTTGAACGTTTCGAAATATGCGCCCATTCATAAGTAACTGTCAGTCAAATATTGAAAAATACGTAGTATTTATGGGTTTTCATTGATCAATTTTTGTCATTCAACAAGTGCCGACGAACGCGAAAAGTACAAGCTATTTTTCACCGAGTTTTTAATTATAACTGAAACTAAGCCCAAGAGTTTTACGACAATGGAAAGTTTTTCTATTTCACATGGGGTTTTATGCTCTGGAGTTTGACAAATACAGAACAAAATTAAAACAGTTTTTGCAACAATCAAAAAGGCTTTTACTCTAACCTCAAACAAAGATGGCAGGATTATAATCGTACGAAGTCGCGTGAACTTAACGAGAAAATTGGAATACAAGTTGATACTGTTAAGCAAGGCTCTGGTACGACAAATTCAGGAAATACGTCACGAAGATTCTCTGCTAATCCTGCTTTGATTTCAGAAATCACGGGTCTAGATGAAAACATAATCAAGAGGTTTTCAAAGCTATAACAATCACCGAGGTAGTAGATCCAAAAAAATTTGGTGATTTTTGTCTGGAGATGGCAAGAGTTTGTTGCACTGTACGAGTGGTACAATATGCCACCTACAGTTCACAAAATTGTTATTTATGGAAAAGATACAATTGAAAAGTTTATTTTTCCTGTAGGCTTACTATCCGAAGAGGCTGAGGAAAGTCGTAACAAAGTCTATAAAAAATATCGCCTTAGACACTCCAGAAAATGCAGTCGAATTGCCATGAACGAAGATATTATGCACCGAATGATGGTAACATCAGATCCCATGATGTCACATTTGACGCCTTCATTTAGCCAGAAAAAGCATAGTGTTATAAGCGACGAAGGTAAATAAAATTTAAAATAAATAATAAAATAAAAATTAAAAAAATCATTTAAATTTTTTGTTATTTAGGGCTTTTTACATTGTAGGTAACGATATACATTTCTCTAACTTTCTTTATTTTGATTACTTTTGTGTATTACTATATAAATAAAACTAAATTTGTGATGAAATCACTACATTTTTTGAGCGGCGTCGCAAAAGCATGGACACAATTAATAATGAATGAAGACTTAAAGTTTTTTAAATTATTAATGATATCAGCTATGTGTAGGTGGAAATGATACTGACTTGATTTGTTTTATGGAGAAAGGTAGTAAGCATCAGCGTACCAGGTACCACAGAAATCAGCCAACACGTTACTTGTGACGAAATCGTCACAAGAATCTTGATTTAAATATTTCATAACAGTTGGGTATTCACTTACTAATCGTTTTAAGTTAAAGAACTTATAAAAACATTTCGGATTCCTTTGAAAATTGAGTTTCATGGCATATTTTTTTTATATAATTCAGTATTTATTAAGAGATTGGCTTAGATTTTGACGCAACTACCGAAAACGTTCCAAGAAAGAATGAAAAAAGAGCAAGAGAATCTCAAGCAACAAAAAATCGTATGTGTTACATTCCGTTAGTGTTAGTTGATGCTTAACAGTTAAGTCACAAGTTCGGAATTGAAATGATCCTGTAGGTACCATATTCCGATTGGAATGGCTTTAGCTTCTTTAGATTCCGGTCGGTTTCATTATAAAAAGTATTTATAAAAATTAAGTTTTTTTATTAAAGCTATATCAAAATAAATTTATTTTAGTTTTGTTTTATGACCAATACTGTGTTTAAACTGTTTTTTAGGAGAATTATAGTTATCTCTTCGGGCTGTTATGATCAGTTATTTGTTTCCAAATATAAATAATAAAATCAGATCATTTTACCATTTTCCCAACGTTTCGTTTGTTTTTTGCAAAC
The DNA here is from genome assembly GCA_949628195.1 of Phasia obesa. Taxonomy (NCBI): domain Eukaryota; kingdom Metazoa; phylum Arthropoda; class Insecta; order Diptera; family Tachinidae; genus Phasia; species Phasia obesa. Next base: position 99,512,592 of record OX451216.1, read on the forward strand.
TTCTTCAGGGGAATATTTTATTATAAAATCTAGCAAAGAATAATTACATGTTTAAGTTAATTAAAGTAAAGTAACATCGCAGATGTACTTACGATTATTTCATCAGCATTATAAAAGAATTTTCATATTTAATTTATTTAATATCTAAAAAACTGGACTTTCACAACACAGGATTTAGTAATAAATAAATAAAATAATAAAAAACTTGTACAACACAACAAAGAATCAGATGTCAATCTTAAAGCAAATATCACAGAACTTCAACTAATTATAATAACCACATTATTGCGGTGGAGTATTGTAGTTTAGTTTTATCTTTGTCCTCTTTTGTGTTCATGGTGGTGTTGATTTTTTGTTGGATCCTTAGGCTTTCGAGAGTGTAACGTTTATTCTCTTTGGGTTCTCTGTCTAATATTTCAACGATTTCAAAGTTCACTGAGTGATTATGCCCTTTTGCATGCTGTGACAATGCTGTCGATTCTTTTCCTTTTTTAATGTCTGCCTTATGTTCTTTTAATCTTGTTTCCAAAATTCTCTTTGTTGTACCTATATATACTAAATTTATATACTAAATTTATTTTTAATATATCGAAAAAAAAACAGAATCTCTTACTAATAACATAGAGTAAACTCCCGATTATCAGCCGGACTGACTGGTGCGGATAGCGTTCAACAATGGCTGAAGGTACTAAAAAACAACACAAGTGCTTTAAATCAGTTTACTATTTTATTATTTATGATGACTTTATCATATTTAAGTACAAATGAGTAATTGAAAAACTTATTTCCGTATTTATGAAATAATTCTAAATTTAAAACTTGTTTTGTGTATTTTTTGTTTTTATACATAAAACGTTATACTATAGGCGCTGCGAATAAATCACCCGCTAATAATCGATATTTTACTGTTTGTTTTGCATAGTTTCTACAGTTAGAAAATGCATAAAATATTAATTTGACATAGCAAGTTGAAAGTGGTTTCATTTCGATAAATTTCTTCGTTTTACCTTCTATAGAAGTAAATTATGAAAACAATTCTACTGTTAGTCCCCTTTTAGATTATACAGTTTTTGTTTCTCTCAGAAAAATTGCAGCGACAAAAGGTGCATAATGTGCACTTATTAAGTTCTTTTTTCTTTTTTTCTTTTATTGCTTTCTAGTTTCTTACTTATGTCTTAATTTTTATTCTATATAAAAGCTGATACATTAAAAAGGAGGAGGAAAAACATAAACAACAGTAAAAAGTGCTCTGAAGGTTAAAACTAGCAAGCAGTTTCTATAAAAAATTATAAAATAACTTTGTTCAATTTGAATAGCTAGAAATACGACTTTTTACTATTAATTCTTTTGAATTGTTAGTTTTACTACTATTTTCTAACTATAAACACACTCCTATGAAGCGGTTATTAGTAACTCAATGGAGAGGTAACTAAAACTGCCCTATCAGTTAATGTACTTGAAGCTAATTTATAATGACCTACTTTTTTATTATCTCAAACTTATATAAGAGTAAGTGTGTCATTCCTAGGATGATGATCAGTTTTTTACAAACAAATGAGTTAGCTTTTGAGTCACCTGAGACTCATTTTAAAAGTTACGTCTACTATTCTTACATATTTTGACATTTTCAGATTTAAATGTTCATTTTATGTCCTAAAAAAGCACTTTAAAAATAAAAATGTCAAAATATAAAAGAACACGTAATTTTTTTACGCATTTCTAGAATTTTAGCGATAGCTTTACCCACGAGAACTAACTATTCGTTAGTTAGGCACCAGATATCCTGTGGGTAAAATAGGAACGTTTTTGATATTTCAAGTAGTCGTGGCGCTTCCCATACGAAGTGAAGAATTATCATAGTGAATACTGTAATAAGCAGAATGCAAAAACAATGCTTAAGTTATTGTGCATATTCATTATTGTTTAACATTTTTCTTTTTATATCAACGTTATAAATTTATACTAACGGTATTGTGATAACATTGAAAACGGTAATTTGGGGTTATAATTTACCATTGTGGAAACATTATTTAATTGTAAATACATTTTTTTCATATTTTATTTATTGAATCTTCAAATATATTTTTTTAACTAACAATAATTACTCATATCTTAAGCCTAAGAAAAAATAAATATACTTGATATGTCCAGCCAGTGCTAGACAAAATAACATTCACGGTTGCTTCTATCATTTGCGTGTCATGCCTCTGATGTTCGGGTGAGAGAAGAAATGTCCCTCCTTCTTGGACGAATGTAACCAAGTTCATTTAGCATGTTGCGAGCCAGCGGATATGGATGTGTTTCAAGCTTCTTCAAATACGTTACTGCATATGTCGCAATTTCTGCTTTAACTGATGCCACGTTTAGATCTTTGTGGATGTTCGAGTTTCTTATATACCAGGGAGCAACTGTGATCATCCGTAGAATCTTATTTTGGCACCTTTGAATTTTTTCTACGTTGGTATCTGAAAAGTTATGTGAGTGCATATTTGTTCATTGACCTTAATTTTCCATTTCTTTAACCACTTTTCTAAAATTAATATGTGTTCTTGTAAATATCGTGATGCTAAAAAAGCTGTGTCGTCAGCAAATGTGGATGTGCGGACTCGGTCAATAGTTGGCATATCTGAAGTATACAAAAAGTATAAAATCGGCCCCAATATACTACCCTGGGGTACTCCGGCTTCAATTGGCTCAGGTGAGCTTAAAAAATTGCCTTCTTTAACAATGAATTTACGATCAGTTAAATAACTATCTAACAGCTTGTATAAGTTAGCAGGCAAATTCAATTTTAACTTATATTTTAGGCCATCGTGCCATACCTTATCGATTGGTTGGGAAACGTCGATAAAAAGCGCAGAGCAGTATTTTTTTTCTTCAAAGGTCTTCTTAATTACGTTAACTAACCTATGAGTTTGTTCGATTGTACTATGTTTTTTTCTGAAGACAAATTGATGGTTCGGAATACATCTTTGTCGCTTAGAATGGGGTTCAGATTATTTATTAACATCCTCTCAAACAGCTTTGACATATTTGATAAAAGACTTATAGGTCTGTATGATTCAACTTTTGTGTGGTCTTTTCCTGGTTTAGGAATCATAGTTATTAACGAAACCTTCCAACCTGAAGGAAAGTACTCAAGGCGTAAAATGGCGTTAAAAATAAAAAGTTTAATTTTGCGATCTATATGGGACAACTCAAGTAACATCTTGTTGCTGGTTTTATCAAAGCCAGGGGCTTTCTTGTTGTTTATATCTGCTACTACCCTTTCAATGTCACTAAAATGAAATCTTAAGGATACTGCAGCACTAGCTTCGACAGTTGGCAGATCAACTGCATCAGTCAATACATTTGGAGTAAAGACCTTCTTCAAATGTCCAACAAATAAATTGCCTTTTTCGGTATCATTCCTTGCCCAGCCTCCAGACGAAGTTCGCAAGGGAGGCTTATGTACTACTGGCCTTTTAAGGTTTCTACACGCACGCCATAATGAAAAATCTGATTGAGGAGTTGGGTCAAGGTCTTTTAAATAGTTTTTCAGAGATGCTGCTCTTCGGGATTCTAGTAAATCTCTTAGCCGTTTCGTGCATTCTTTAAGTCTGCTTATAAGTTTAGGAGATCTGTGCGATTGCCACTCTCTGCGAATTTTTCTTTTCTCAGCCAAGAGCCTTTTCACGTCAACAGAATAGATTTGATTGTGTCTTATTAATTGCGTGTTGGGCAGCTAATTTAAGGTTTTGATCAAAATCAGTAAGACTTTGCTCTACGTCTTCTGGAGTTATTAGCGGGATATTTTCCGAACAATGAGATATCTTTTATATTTCAACCAATTTATGCTTGTGCTAGTTCTTGGTGACACGATATTTTGCTATATATAGACAATAGTGGGTGAATGATCTGAGAATAGTTCAAGTGACGCTTCAACTTCAATCCTTTCTTTTGAAATACCCTTAGTGACGCCAAAACCAATAACATCAAACAAAACACGACCTTTTGGAGTAATTAGTCTTGATCCCCAAAACGTTTGCTTAGCGTTGTAGTCGCCTGATTCTATGAAACAGGGACCTAGTGATTTGAAGAAATCGCTGTATTGACTCTGATATTTTAAACCTAGGAGGTGAATAAATCAAAGAAATAACTAAGCTTTTCGAGTCATCCTTTGATTTATCGCATTGTGCGGAACAATGTAGTTCGCCACACACAACACAACCCGATGGCAACTTACAGTATGCCCTAGTATGGCCATATTTTTGGCAATTTAAACATTGGACGGGACCTGAACGTTTATGTGGTTCCTCTACTGAAATTTTAAATACTTTAGATTGTATATAGGGAGCGTTTCATTTTTTCTAATCTTAAATCTCCGGGTTCCAGTTCAACTCGGAAAAGTGGTTGTGGCACACGTTCTCTATTTCTGAGATTATCAACATTTTTTACCTTAAATCCCGCCTTTTGAAGGTCAGCTATTATCTCCTTCGGATCAACATATCAATCTATACCTTTAATAACTACCTGTAGACCTTTCTTTGCTGCTCTTGAGTTGATAGGTATAAAGTTTTTCTTGCATTTTTCAAATTCAGTTGCTGTTTTGCGATAACTAGTTTCTTCAATTACTTATATTTTTGTCTTATTTATGGTACCACGTTTAATAGGAACAACATAAAATGAGTTCCCCCAATGACTGAAATTAACTTCTTTATTAGCTCGTTGGAATTTAGTTCCTTTAAATAAATTGGAGGTGGTTTGGACGACTTGGGTGTCGTTTTAGGATCACTATTTACGCTATCTAAGATAGCAAAACGGTTTTGCGAATTTATTCCGTTTGAGTCTCTATCTTTGTGTACTTTAGACATGGGTGCTAATTGCGAAGATTTAGGGCTTCGTCCTCTTTTTAATACTGTCACGTATCTATCCATTCCCACTTGCGTCTTTAGTTTTTGGGCACTATCCATTAATGTTTTGGTGGTACTGTATTCAGAAGGCGCCGATGATTTATTCTAATTTATTTGTTCACTACAACGGTGAACAAGAACGTGTGCGGAAAATTAGCACAGCGTTTAAAACCACATCAGATTTTTTGTTTTTATTTACTTCGCTGCTTTCATCAGCATTTAGTATGACATATGCATTCCTAATACTTATGTTCGCACTTTTTTCAGAAGAAATTAGATTTGAGTGACTCATAAATGAGCCATCGCACTGTTCTTTTGATTTTTTTATTAGTCAACTAGTAATGCTGTTGTAAAAAAAAAAAAATACTGTATAAAAACAGGTTTTATTGTTTTGTTTATTTGTTTGTTTAAAATGCACTGACTAATTTTTGTTTTGTTATACGTTATTGCGAGCTTAAAAAAAATACACGTCCGTTCTATTTGACGAATAACTACTCACATTTGGATTACAGTATTGCGCCAACATTGAAAAGATCAGTCGCACATAGGGGTATTTTGCCAATCTGGCCGGACATTACTTTTTTAACTTATATTGGCTCTGCAGATTTACTGAGTGCCCCTAGAATAATGAAACTTGGTAGAAAAATCTCTTATGGTTATAGTCTATTAAAACTATAAAATAAGAAAAATTGGAGAAAAAAGTTCCCTTAGAAGAACTAATCCTACCTGAAAAATTAAATTTTTTAAGTTTTCCCTTACAGCGAATGTTCGAAACCCTAAACTTGGACCCTGAAGATTCTAAAATGCCATTTTTCGCCCGTCCCCTTTTATGAGAGGTGACATAAAATATTATTTGCAGAAATAATGTAATTATTAACAGAAATTGATTACATACGCCTTAATACCATAAATATAAAATTTTTAAGTTTTTATGGGCAGAGGGAGGTATCCCTCAATTCACACCCCCGGAATTTCGATGTGAATTTTTTTTAATTTGTTTTTTTTGCTAATTTTGAAAAAATATTAATTTTTAAGCTTTTATGTCGAAGAGAAGAATATTAACAAGTCATTTTTGTAATTTATTACTTTATAGTATTTAATTTATCTGAGAATAATTAATTTATTCATAACTAGTTGTGCCCGCCACTTCGTCAGCGTCCTTATTTTGTTTTGAAAGTAATCCACTTTAAGACTCTTAATTTTATAGTGCTTCAGATATGGTTCATGTAATTACTTTTATAAAGGTACTTACTAATCCCTGGGTAATTGCTCGAAAAAATAGGCTTTATATAAAAATCTAAAATTTGTATAAAATTCTTAAATATATATACTGTAAATAGTGTTCTAAATTACCCGCTGCCAGAAAGAAAAGTTTCTGTCAAGTTTTTAGTACCATTGAATCGGTAAAATTGCGTTCTTTCACTACTTGTTCTCTCTCTTTCTTGGTAATGAAATATTTTAATGTAGAAAAAATATCCTGTATTTGAACCGCGATACTAAGGTACCTCTCCATAAAATTTTATTATAATTCATCCAGTAGTTTTTACATGATGCGAACACAAACAGACAGACAGGCAGAAAATCACATTTTTATTATATGTATAATTAATAAATAATTTTAATTAGAAATAATAAATTTTGTTTTAAAATAATAACAATTAATTTATTTAAAACAACCAAGAAACCGACAAAAACGTTTCTTACTCGTATTTACGTATGCAAGATGAACAAGAACATAAAAAAGGTGAAATTTTGGAAAAAATAGCAAAAAACGGCGCAAAACGCTCAACTTTTTTTCTACAGTATAATAGTAGAGATCCTAGATTTTTTAATTTCGAAAAAAAATTTTTTTCATAAAAAATTAAAATAATTTTTCTAAAAATTAATATAAGGAGTTTCTAATATAGACTTTCACAAAAAAAAGTCAAAACAAATTCTTTATTCGTTTATCCACAATAAAATATATTACAAACCTCAAAATCGTATAAGTCAATAAAAACGTATTCGATTTACTTAACTATTCTGATTTTAACAGTGCACAGTGGTTCAGTAGTAGGTCATAGGGGTCAAATGACGATGTTCGATTTTTCCACCGCGGTGCACCGTTAGTTCGCTCTAATACTCACTATTAGTGGTACTACTAAAACATGCAAAAATATTTACAATCAGTTGTTTTTTACATTTACTTTTGTGCATACTTAAGGTATTAAGTATGTTGCCGCTTTCAAGTTACATATCAAAATGTTACTCTATATCTGTACTTTTAATTTAAAAAGAATTTATCTGCGTTTGTTTGCGAATGTGCATGGTACAGAGGGTTTTCGTATCTACGACTAGATTCGTAGCACATAATTATTTTATAGTTTTTTTAAAGAATAAATTATTCATTCAAATTAGTCATCGCTGCTACATATAAAAAATAACAAAATTAAAGGGTGTTCCGACAGAGAGATGACTTGTACGTAAATTGCCATATTTTTTGAAACGTAATATATAGATTTAGAAACGTTTACAGTAGATGTTGTTCGGCCGCTCTTACAATTACTAATATGTAAAGGGTGTTCCATTAGTGACATGTTTTCCACGTATATTACTTTGTTTTTTGAACCGCAATAGGTAGGTGCCTGAAGAAGCCGCTGAATCTTGTAATAAATTATTTAAGCAATTCAGTCACTAACACTGATCTTTTGCATAGACTTCTTCTAATTTCCGACCCGTTGATTTCTTCTTTACGTAAATTACCACAAAAGAAGAAGTCTATGCTATCACCTTAGGCTTAGCGTATGTTAAGTTTTTGAAGTTTTTTAATTTAAGTTTTTTGCCGTTATAAAAATTATTATTTTTTCTTTAATTGATAACTAACAGTTTTGGTAAATTAATTATTATAATATTATATTTAGAGATATTTTTTATCTCAGATTACCCTAATTGGCCCATAAATACCGTAAACATAAATATTCATATTAATTTTGTAGACTATAGCTGAGTAAACTACGTATGACCGCCTTCCTTATAAACTTGAACCACAGTGCAGTGTCCCAAAACGACAAATCTCAAGCAAAAGCCTTGAGCATTCGCTATAAGGTGCAGAATTTTGTTGTCTGTCAACACCGCCTTCAACAAATTGAATATGTAATTTAGGAACTATAACACAGTACGACAAAATCAAATTTTTTTGAGTACATATGAGTACTGTTAACAGAATATGAAAATAGGCTTAAAATAAAGAAATACGTGTCTCGGCGTTTTGCTATAGCACGTCAGAATTGTAAGAAAATCGATTTTAAAAATTCTAAGGACCGTGGAGATTCACTTGTAGCGTAATACTATTATAAAAAGTTCTATAAAAATAGAATGGGTGAACCGATTTAAATGCTTGAGCCGGTTTTGAAAAGGGAATTAAATTTGGATTTGTTTTTATTAAAAAAACAATTTTTTTTTCCGCTAAATGGCACTTTAATTTTCATATAAAATTAAAAAATATCCAAAAAATGTACGAAATTCATTTAAAATACAAAAAAGTCGGACAACGACATATTTCAAATGAATGGAGTCTGTTCATCGATTCGTCTTATTGCGCAATGGAAACAAACATACATCAGTTCCAATCGTTTACTCAAGAAATACGTCAGAAAATTATGAAAATATGAAATTAATTTTTGAGTTAATTAATTAATTAACAATCAACATAAGTGGATGATATGTTGTGATCTCAAAGTTTTTGGTAGAGTCCAACAAAGTTATTATACCGCCATTACATATCTAATTAGGATTAATTAGAAGTTTCATTTGTGCATTGGATCATGAAAGTGAAGCTTTTAAGTATTTAAAAACTGTTTTTCCTGGTTTAAGTGACGCCAAAATTAAAGCAGGTAATAAAAATTTAAAGTTTATAATTTATTTTTCACCTAACTTTAATTGATTTTATTTTTATTTTCTTGCAGGTGTATTCGATGGTCCACAGACAAAAACACTAATTCAAAATGATGAATTCAAAATGATGTATTTAGGAGTTTATTGAATCCTGTTGAAAAACGTGCTTGGGAAATAAGAAAGCGGATAACTACAAGGATATTGTTAAAGAAATGGTTTCAGCTTATGGTGAAATGAAAGTTAACATGTCTTTAAAAATTCATTTTTTGCACAACCATTTAGACTTTTTTCTTTCAAATTTGGGTGATTTAAGCGATGACCATGGAGAACGCTTCCATAAAGATATTGTTACAATAGAAAATCGTTTCAAAGAAAAAGGCATGACTCACATGCTTGCTGAATAATGTTGGAATTTATGCCGTGATACAAATCCTGAAGTTTACACACGAAAAACTAAACGACCAACATTTTTGACACAAAATAATAGTTAAGATATCATATTAATTTTTGTATTTTTACATTACATTGAATTACATTACATTTTTGGATATTTTTTAATTTTACATGAAAATTAAAGCGCCATCTAGCGGAAAAATTGTTTTTTTTTAATAAAAACAAATCCAAATTTAATTCCCTTTTCAAAACTGGCTCAAGCATTTAAATCGTTTCACCCATTCTATTTTTATAGAACCTTTTATAATAGTATTAATCTTTTAAAATCGATTTTCTTAAAATTCTGACGTGCTACAGCAAAACGCCGAGACACGTATTTCTTTATTTTAAGCCTATTTTCATATTCTATTAACATCTCTGATGTGTACCAACCACTGTCGTACTGTGTAATAGGTAAGATTTTGAAATTTTACACTACTAACCCCCGTATAATAAAAACACAAAAAATAACTACATATATCTTGTATTGTAAGTTATACTGTTCGACAGCTAACACCATAATTCGAACCCAAGTGAAAGAATTTTTAAGTTTAAGTTCCTATTGACAGCACCAGAGGGCGCTAAAGTCAGATGTGCTTTAATTATTAAAAATAAAACTTAGTTTTGACTCTTTCTTAAAAACAGCTGCACACATAAATTTTGGAAGCAGAAGATCGAGATTTGGTATTTCTGCTAGCTAACATTATTAGCAATAATATGTTATTAGAACGTTTTGTAAATAATTTGCTAAAATGACTTCTTACTGCAAGTAAAAAGTCATATTATTCAAGTTCGATGGAATATTAAACAAAAAAGAAAAATATGGTATTCTGCTTTTTCCTGTTTTTGCTAATTTGTTGTGTTTTCTAATAGTATGGTTTAAACTATATTTGTTTAAAGTACATAATCGCTAAAAATTTATTTTTTGCAACAAAAACAAAAAATTTTCTGTGTATATTAGCTTAGTGTATTTCTTATAATATATATAAATGTTAATTTATAAAGTTTGTTTATAATATTTAATTTTATTGGTATAAAGATCGCATTTATTTTAATTGAAGCTTAAAAATTGCTAAACTTTTATTGAACATTACAAAGAAATGAAAAATATGATATTCTGTTTTTTCCGGTTTTTGTACTCTTATAATGTCTTCTTGATTGGCAAAAAATTATAAAACTCGAACCGGAACTTGGAAAAACAATCAATAAAAAACATATTTTCCTTTTTTTGTGATTATATTTAATACCATTTTTAGTCAATTATAAAAATAATTTTCTGTATATAAATATTTAAATAAAACAGAATGATTTAAAAATTTCATTTGGGTCAATATTAAATATTAATGCCCTTATGCATAAAAACTTAAGTTTACTTGAAGTAATTTTTATAAAGTAAGTGACATAAAGTAAACTTTAAGAAAGTTTTAATTTTTATGAATATGGAAAAAATACTGTACTCTGGGTGAGTACAAGTGAGTGTCTGTGGTCTAGTAAATTTAACGAACATAAAATTTTAATCCACGGAATTGATGTAATATTTAATTTGCCAATAAGTAGATATGATTTAGAACGCCTTTCTGAAATTCAATAAAAAAACCCATTTTAGGCTGGTTGTCAGAAGAAGTTCTAAATCAAATTCAAATCACCCGAAAATGTCTCGAATAGACACGCGTATATTTTTTACGACTTTTTTTTCCTTAAGGTATTAAGTATGTTGCCGCTTTCAAGTTACATATCAAAATGTTACTCTATATCTGTACTTTTAATTTAAAAAGAATTTATCTGCGTTTGTTTGCGAATGTGCATGGTACAGAGGGTTTTCGTATCTACGACTAGATTCGTAGCACATAATTATTTTATAGTTTTTTTAAAGAATAAATTATTCATTCAAATTAGTCATCGCTGCTACATATAAAAAATAACAAAATTAAAGGGTGTTCCGACAGAGAGATGACTTGTACGTAAATTGCCATATTTTTTGAAACGTAATATATAGATTTAGAAACGTTTACAGTAGATGTTGTTCGGCCGCTCTTACAATTACTAATATGTAAAGGGTGTTCCATTAGTGACATGTTTTCCACGTATATTACTTTGTTTTTTGAACCGCAATAAGTAGGTGCCTGAAGAAGCCGCTGAATCTTGTAATAAATTATTTAAGCAATTCAGTCACTAACACTGATCTTTTGCATAGACTTCTTCTAATTTCCGACCCGTTGATTTCTTCTTTACGTAAATTACCACAAAAGAAGAAGTCTATGCTATCACCTTAGGCTTAGCGTATGTTAAGTTTTTGAAGTTTTTTAATTTAAGTTTTTTGCCGTTATAAAAATTATTATTTTTTCTTTAATTGATAACTAACAGTTTTGGTAAATTAATTATTATAATATTATATTTAGAGATATTTTTTATCTCAGATTACCCTAATTGGCCCATAAATACCGTAAACATAAATATTCATATTAATTTTGTAGACTATAGCTGAGTAAACTACGTATGACCGCCTTCCTTATAAACTTGAACCACAGTGCAGTGTCCCAAAACGACAAATCTCAAGCAAAAGCCTTGAGCATTCGCTATAAGGTGCAGAATTTTGTTGTCTGTCAACACCGCCTTCAACAAATTGAATATGTAATTTAGGAACTATAACACAGTACGACAAAATCAAATTTTTTTGAGTACATATGAGTACTGTTAACAGAATATGAAAATAGGCTTAAAATAAAGAAATACGTGTCTCGGCGTTTTGCTATAGCACGTCAGAATTGTAAGAAAATCGATTTTAAAAATTCTAAGGACCGTGGAGGTTCACTTGTAGCGTAATACTATTATAAAAAGTTCTATAAAAATAGAATGGGTGAACCGATTTAAATGCTTGAGCCGGTTTCGAAAAGGGAATTAAATTTGGATTTGTTTTTATTAAAAAAAACAATTTTTTTTTCCGCTAAATGGCACTTTAATTTTCATATAAAATTAAAAAATATCCAAAAAATGTACGAAATTCATTTAAAATACAAAAAAGTCGGACAACGACATATTTCAAATGAATGGAGTCTGTTCATCGATTCGTCTTATTGCGCAATGGAAACAAACATACATCAGTTCCAATCGTTTACTCAAGAAATACGTCAGAAAATTATGAAAATATGAAATTAATTTTTGAGTTAATTAATTAATTAACAATCAACATAAGTGGATGATATGTTGTGATCTCAAAGTTTTTGGTAGAGTCCAACAAAGTTATTATACCGCCATTACATATCTAATTAGGATTAATTAGAAGTTTCATTTGTGCATTGGATCATGAAAGTGAAGCTTTTAAGTATTTAAAAACTGTTTTTCCTGGTTTAAGTGACGCCAAAATTAAAGCAGGTAATAAAAATTTAAAGTTTATAATTTATTTTTCACCTAACTTTAATTGATTTTATTTTTATTTTCTTGCAGGTGTATTCGATGGTCCACAGACAAAAACACTAATTCAAAATGATGAATTCAAAATGATGTATTTAGGAGTTTATTGAATCCTGTTGAAAAACGTGCTTGGGAAATAAGAAAGCGGATAACTACAAGGATATTGTTAAAGAAATGGTTTCAGCTTATGGTGAAATGAAAGTTAACATGTCTTTAAAAATTCATTTTTTGCACAACCATTTAGACTTTTTTCTTTCAAATTTGGGTGATTTAAGCGATGACCATGGAGAACGCTTCCATAAAGATATTGTTACAATAGAAAATCGTTTCAAAGAAAAAGGCATGACTCACATGCTTGCTGAATAATGTTGGAATTTATGCCGTGATACAAATCCTGAAGTTTACACACGAAAAACTAAACGACCAACATTTTTGACACAAAATAATAGTTAAGATATCATATTAATTTTTGTATTTTTACATTACATTGAATTACATTACATTTTTGGATATTTTTTAATTTTACATGAAAATTAAAGCGCCATCTAGCGGAAAAATTGTTTTTTTTTAATAAAAACAAATCCAAATTTAATTCCCTTTTCAAAACTGGCTCAAGCATTTAAATCGTTTCACCCATTCTATTTTTATAGAACCTTTTATAATAGTATTAATCTTTTAAAATCGATTTTCTTAAAATTCTGACGTGCTACAGCAAAACGCCGAGACACGTATTTCTTTATTTTAAGCCTATTTTCATATTCTATTAACATCTCTGATGTGTACCAACCACTGTCGTACTGTGTAATAGGTAAGATTTTGAAATTTTACACTACTAACCCCCGTATAATAAAAACACAAAAAATAACTACATATATCTTGTATTGTAAGTTATACTGTTCGACAGCTAACACCATAATTCGAACCCAAGTGAAAGAATTTTTAAGTTTAAGTTCCTATTGACAGCACCAGAGGGCGCTAAAGTCAGATGTGCTTTAATTATTAAAAATAAAACTTAGTTTTGACTCTTTCTTAAAAACAGCTGCACACATAAATTTTGGAAGCAGAAGATCGAGATTTGGTATTTCTGCTAGCTAACATTATTAGCAATAATATGTTATTAGAACGTTTTGTAAATAATTTGCTAAAATGACTTCTTACTGCAAGTAAAAAGTCATATTATTCAAGTTCGATGGAATATTAAACAAAAAAGAAAAATATGGTATTCTGCTTTTTCCTGTTTTTGCTAATTTGTTGTGTTTTCTAATAGTATGGTTTAAACTATATTTGTTTAAAGTACATAATCGCTAAAAATTTATTTTTTGCAACAAAAACAAAAAATTTTCTGTGTATATTAGCTTAGTGTATTTCTTATAATATATATAAATGTTAATTTATAAAGTTTGTTTATAATATTTAATTTTATTGGTATAAAGATCGAATTTATTTTAATTGAAGCTTAAAAATTGCTAAACTTTTATTGAACATTACAAAGAAATGAAAAATATGATATTCTGTTTTTTCCGGTTTTTGTACTCTTATAATGTCTTCTTGATTGGCAAAAAATTATAAAACTCGAACCGGAACTTGGAAAAACAATCAATAAAAAAAACATATTTTCCTTTTTTTGTGATTATATTTAATACCATTTTTAGTCAATTATAAAAATAATTTTCTGTATATAAATATTTAAATAAAACAGAATGATTTAAAAATTTCATTTGGGTCAATATTAAATATTAATGCCCTTATGCATAAAAACTTAAGTTTACTTGAAGTAATTTTTATAAAGTAAGTGACATAAAGTAAACTTTAAGAAAGTTTTAATTTTTATGAATATGGAAAAAATACTGTACTCTGGGTGAGTACAAGTGAGTGTCTGTGGTCTAGTAAATTTAACGAACATAAAATTTTAATCCACGGAATTGATGTAATATTTAATTTGCCAATAAGTAGATATGATTTAGAACGCCTTTCTGAAATTCAATAAAAAAACCCATTTTAGGCTGGTTGTCAGAAGAAGTTCTAAATCAAATTCAAATCACCCGAAAATGTCTCGAATAGACACGCGTATATTTTTTACGACGTTTTTTTTCCTTAAGGTATTAAGTATGTTGCCGATTTCAAGTTACATATCAAAATGTTACTCTATATCTGTACTTTTAATTTAAAAAGAATTTATCTGCGTTTGTTTGCGAATGTGCATGGTACAGAGGGTTTTCGTATCTACGACTAGATTCGTAGCACATAATTATTTTATAGTTTTTTTAAAGAATAAATTATTCATTCAAATTAGTCATCGCTGCTACATATAAAAAATAACAAAATTAAAGGGTGTTCCGACAGAGAGATGACTTGTACGTAAATTGCCATATTTTTTGAAACGTAATATATAGATTTAGAAACGTTTACAGTAGATGTTGTTCGGCCGCTCTTACAATTACTAATATGTAAAGGGTGTTCCATTAGTGACATGTTTTCCACGTATATTACTTTGTTTTTTGAACCGCAATAGGTAGGTGCCTGAAGAAGCCGCTGAATCTTGTAATAAATTATTTAAGCAATTCAGTCACTAACACTGATCTTTTGCATAGACTTCTTCTAATTTCCGACCCGTTGATTTCTTCTTTACGTAAATTACCACAAAAGAAGAAGTCTATGCTATCACCTTAGGCTTAGCGTATGTTAAGTTTTTGAAGTTTTTTAATTTAAGTTTTTTGCCGTTATAAAAATTATTATTTTTTCTTTAATTGATAACTAACAGTTTTGGTAAATTAATTATTATAATATTATATTTAGAGATATTTTTTATCTCAGATTACCCTAATTGGCCCATAAATACCGTAAACATAAATATTCATATTAATTTTGTAGACTATAGCTGAGTAAACTACGTATGACCGCCTTCCTTATAAACTTGAACCACAGTGCAGTGTCCCAAAACGACAAATCTCAAGCAAAAGCCTTGAGCATTCGCTATAAGGTGCAGAATTTTGTTGTCTGTCAACACCGCCTTCAACAAATTGAATATGTAATTTAGGAACTATAACACAGTACGACAAAATCAAATTTTTTTGAGTACATATGAGTACTGTTAACAGAATATGAAAATAGGCTTAAAATAAAGAAATACGTGTCTCGGCGTTTTGCTATAGCACGTCAGAATTGTAAGAAAATCGATTTTAAAAATTCTAAGGACCGTGGAGGTTCACTTGTAGCGTAATACTATTATAAAAAGTTCTATAAAAATAGAATGGGTGAACCGATTTAAATGCTTGAGCCGGTTTTGAAAAGGGAATTAAATTTGGATTTGTTTTTATTAAAAAAAACAATTTTTTTTCCGCTAAATGGCACTTTAATTTTCATATAAAATTAAAAAATATCCAAAAAATGTACGAAATTCATTTAAAATACAAAAAAGTCGGACAACGACATATTTCAAATGAATGGAGTCTGTTCATCGATTCGTCTTATTGCGCAATGGAAACAAACATACATCAGTTCCAATCGTTTACTCAAGAAATACGTCAGAAAATTATGAAAATATGAAATTAATTTTTGAGATAATTAATTAATTAACAATCAACATAAGTGGATGATATGTTGTGATCTCAAAGTTTTTGGTAGAGTCCAACAAAGTTATTATACCGCCATTACATATCTAATTAGGATTAATTAGAAGTTTCATTTGTGCATTGGATCATGAAAGTGAAGCTTTTAAGTATTTAAAAACTGTTTTTCCTGGTTTAAGTGACGCCAAAATTAAAGCAGGTAATAAAAATTTAAAGTTTATAATTTATTTTTCACCTAACTTTAATTGATTTTATTTTTATTTTCTTGCAGGTGTATTCGATGGTCCACAGACAAAAACACTAATTCAAAATGATGAATTCAAAATGATGTATTTAGGAGTTTATTGAATCCTGTTGAAAAACGTGCTTGGGAAATAAGAAAGCGGATAACTACAAGGATATTGTTAAAGAAATGGTTTCAGCTTATGGTGAAATGAAAGTTAACATGTCTTTAAAAATTCATTTTTTGCACAACCATTTAGACTTTTTTCTTTCAAATTTGGGTGATTTAAGCGATGACCATGGAGAACGCTTCCATAAAGATATTGTTACAATAGAAAATCGTTTCAAAGGAAAAGGCATGACTCACATGCTTGCTGAATATTGTTGGAATTTATGCCGTGATACAAATCCTGAAGTTTACACACGAAAAACTAAACGACCAACATTTTTGACACAAAATAATAGTTAAGATATCATATTAATTTTTGTATTTTTACATTACATTGAATTACATTACATTTTTGGATATTTTTTAATTTTACATGAAAATTAAAGCGCCATCTAGCGGAAAAATTGTTTTTTTTTTTAATAAAAACAAATCCAAATTTAATTCCCTTTTCAAAACTGGCTCAAGCATTTAAATCGTTTCACCCATTCTATTTTTATAGAACCTTTTATAATAGTATTAATCTTTTAAAATCGATTTGCTTAAAATTCTGACGTGCTACAGCAAAACGCCGAGACACGTATTTCTTTATTTTAAGCCTATTTTCATATTCTATTAACATCTCTGATGTGTACCAACCACTGTCGTACTGTGTAATAGGTAAGATTTTGAAATTTTACACTACTAACCCCCGTATAATAAAAACACAAAAAATAACTACATATATCTTGTATTGTAAGTTATACTGTTCGACAGCTAATACCATAATTCGAACCCAAGTGAAAGAATTTTTAAGTTTAAGTTCCTATTGACAGCACCAGAGGGCGCTAAAGTCAGATGTGCTTTAATTATTAAAAATAAAACTTAGTTTTGACTCTTTCTTAAAAACAGCTGCACACATAAATTTTGGAAGCAGAAGATCGAGATTTGGTATTTCTGCTAGCTAACATTATTAGCAATAATATGTTATTAGAACGTTTTGTAAATAATTTGCTAAAATGACTTCTTACTGCAAGTAAAAAGTCATATTATTCAAGTTCGATGGAATATTAAACAAAAAAGAAAAATATGGTATTCTGCTTTTTCCTGTTTTTGCTAATTTGTTGTGTTTTCTAATAGTATGGTTTAAACTATATTTGTTTAAAGTACATAATCGCTAAAAATTTATTTTTTGCAACAAAAACAAAAAATTTTCTGTGTATATTAGCTTAGTGTATTTCTTATAATATATATAAATGTTAATTTATAAAGTTTGTTTATAATATTTAATTTTATTGGTATAAAGATCGCATTTATTTTAATTGAAGCTTAAAAATTGCTAAACTTTTATTGAACATTACAAAGAAATGAAAAATATGATATTCTGTTTTTTCCGGTTTTTGTACTCTTATAATGTCTTCTTGATTGGCAAAAAATTATAAAACTCGAACCGGAACTTGGAAAAACAATCAATAAAAAAAACATATTTTCCTTTTTTTGTGATTATATTTAATACCATTTTTAGTCAATTATAAAAATAATTTTCTGTATATAAATATTTAAATAAAACAGAATGATTTAAAAATTTCATTTGGGTCAATATTAAATATTAATGCCCTTATGCATAAAAACTTAAGTTTACTTGAAGTAATTTTTATAAAGTAAGTGACATAAAGTAAACTTTAAGAAAGTTTTAATTTTTATGAATATGGAAAAAATACTGTACTCTGGGTGAGTACAAGTGAGTGTCTGTGGTCTAGTAAATTTAACGAACATAAAATTTTAATCCACGGAATTGATGTAATATTTAATTTGCCAATAAGTAGATATGATTTAGAACGCCTTTCTGAAATTCAATAAAAAAACCCATTTTAGGCTGGTTGTCAGAAGAAGTTCTAAATCAAATTCAAATCACCCGAAAATGTCTCGAATAGACACGCTTATGGATTTGATGATTCATTTGTTAATATCTACAGATTCATTTATTATTTCAAAATGGAATATTAAGATTGAAAGTAAAATGTGGATTGTGAAGATATTTATAAATATATATAAAAAGAAAGTGTCGTTAATGATGAATATATAGTTTCAAGTAATGGTGGTGTGCTTTGAAAGGATTTTTTCTAAATTTATTTGCGCTTGATCGTGCGTGAGTAAATTTTTTCTCGCCGTGAGTATGCGTGACTGTGAGTCAAAAACAGTCGTGTGCACTTCTGTACTAATAGGTATTCAAGTTTCATGAAATTCGCATAATTTTTGTAAGATTTATTGCATTTTTTTATAAAGGGTTTAACAAACCTATGTTTTCACATTTTTTTTTTGTTGAATAATATAACAAATATACAAACATTTGTTTTTTTGGACATGGGCGTTAGACGTGTCCTTATTCCGATTTTTTCAAAAAGAAAAATTAATCTTAATTAGGCTAAATATAACTGCCCTGCAAAGTTTCAAAAGTCTGTGTCAACTCCTTCTATTTGTGTCCCATCGTTATATGGAAACAAAGCACTGTGCGTCGTACATCGCTTACAATGTCAAACACTATTGTCTTGAACCTAGTTTCCTAATATGTGGGGTTTTAAAATTGTGTACTCTTAGAATAACGGATATTCTTAAGGTAAAGCTTGGCGATTAGATCGGGAGGGCCAGGTATTCCAATATAAAACAATTATCTTTTATCTATATAACTGCAATAGCGATACTCTCTAAATTTGGCATAGCCTTCTCTCACACAAAGTACGTTTTCGAATATGACTATACTTTTACTTTTGCAAATTTAAAATTTTATTAGTCGAACTATTTATATTATAGGGAAGCTTTAGGTAGTGGTAGACTTCGTTTTCACCAACTGACGATTGATGATTGAATACAGTTTTTTGTATTCCTTTATCTGAGTTTGGTTGGTGAAATAGATGATGCTTACAACTAAACACTACCCAAAGTAGATAGATACGAAGAGTGCTGATGACGGACGTATCTGTCTAGAAAATGTGCATTCCGCTCTACATGTGTCTAAAAATTAAATTTTACTAATTTTTTTTTAATAATATCATCTAATTTGTAATTTAATTTATTCTTTCTTAGAAGGAATAGAACGAACTCAAGCTTGACTACAAATTTCATTGTATGAACTATACTTTTACTTCAAAGTATTTATTTAATTTTTAGAGGAATGGATACCAAAGCGCACCGGGGATAGCATTTTATAAAGTCTCCCATTAGCTAATTAAATTGTATTCATTTTATTGCTAACTACAATTTAGATAACTCCTGAAGGTTATTCAGAGAACTGATGTCAGTCAAGTGTGAGTCATACGCACACACGTAGGGTTTCGTACTATGTTCGGTACAACTTTAAAAATACAAGTTGTTAATTTCTTAAATTATTTTTTATGCTGGAGCATAGTACTAAATACCCTGTGTAAATATCAATTGTGTGTGCCTATAGCATTCGCATACATAAATGTACGCACATATTTTATAATGTGCAACTGCCGGCGCACAGTGTTTTGAGATTGGCCAAAAATGGTTAAAACTCATGTAAGAATTTAATTATTATAGCTTATATTCAAAATTTTAAAGATAACTGTTGAGTAGTTTTAGAGTTATAGCGGCTCAAAGTTATAGTTTGTATACAACATACTAAATTTAAAGAACAGCATGGAATTTCTATTTGGTAATGATAGTAAAATTGAATTTTTTTTCTCACGGTCACAAAAAAATTATTGAAATTACAAGTCTGATATCTAATTAAAGTTTCAACGCTGGTATTGTTTACAAATTTGGACATATGTGTAATACATGGTTGGCAGATTAGGGGATTTTTTTTTCATTTAAGGGAAAATTTGGGGTTAACATTTGTTAGGGGAAAAATTGGGGGTTAAAAATATATTTATGTTGTTTTTTGGGGGATTTTTTATGTTTCACCAGATGCTTATTTGATCTATTCCTATTTTTTGCAACCAATAAATTGAAAATATGTAACAATCGGCTTTCTGATAGGTTCTTCTACACTATTTAAACAACGTGGTTTTTGTTATGCGTGTAGTATGTCATGAAGGAACTTTAATTTTAATAATACTCTTAAAACAACAACACAAAAAACATCCCAGTGGTAAATTTAAGTAAGCCTTCTCACTTCAGGCCTTCTATAAGGCATGTTAAGACCTTCTCTCGGATACGATCCTCATTGTTGTTTGCCTTATAAGGAAGGCCTTTTAGAATTCCTTGGCTCTTTCTTCTAAAAGATCGAGTTTCTACTTCCTACTTCGCTTCTTTTAGTAGGGAAGAAGGAATGTGAACTCATTTTGTATGACAAATACATAATTTTCTATTTTTGGATTTCTTATTTATAAAACAAAAAAATTCATTGAATTGCCTTTATCTACATCATGGCTGCTTGAAATTGAGATGCTTCGATAGACTGATTGGCCGTGAGAAGGTCTATCAATATTTCAATTAAAAATAAAAACAAATTAAAATTGCTTTAAATTAGAAAAAAGGGACCTTGTGCTTTCAAAATAAGGAGTAAAGAGGCCTTCTAGAAGGATCGCATTCTCCTTCCAGAAAAACTGCACTCTTATATATAAAATTGTATCCATGGTATTATATGCCAGCAACAGTGCATAAAATTTTAATTCACGGTATTGATTGTATCAAACATTAAATTTTATTCATTTTCCTTTTGCAACGGCATTATTAGTAATAAAAGATATCAAAATAACAGTGCGAGGACTCATTTGTAAGTCACTCAAATTTAAATTCTTCTGATGAAAGCAGAGAAGTAAATAATAAAAAAAAAAAAAATCTGATGTGTTTTTAAACGCTGTGCCAATTTTCCGCACACGTTCTTGTTCACCGTTGTTGCTAAGTAGTGAACATAAAATAAATGAGAATAAATTATCGACGCCTTCTGAATACAGTAACACCAAAACATTAATGGAAAGTGCCCAAAAACCCAAGACGCAAGTGGGAAGAGACGTGACAGTATTAAAAAGAGGACGAATCCGAAAATCTTCGCAATTAGCACCAATGTCTAAAGAACACAAAGATAGGGACTTGAACGAAATAAATTCACAAAACCGTTTTTCTAACTTAGATAGTATAACAAGTGAACCTAAAACGGCACCCAAGTAATCCAAGCCACCTCCAATTTATTTAAGGGAGCTAAATTCGAACGAGCTAATAAAGAAGTTAATTTCAGTTATTGGGGAGAACTCATTTTATGTTGTTCCTATTAAACGTGGTACCATAAACGAGACAAAAATACAAGTAATTGAAGAAACCAGTTATCGTAAAACAGTAAATGAATTTGAAAAATGCAAGAAAACCTTTTATAACTATCAACTCAAGAACAGCAAAGGTCTACAGGTAGTTATTAAAGATATAAATTCATATGTTAATCCGAAGGAGATAATAGCTGACCTTCAAAAGGCGGGATTTAAAGTAAAAATATTGATAATCTCAGAAATAGAAAACGTGTCCGCCAACCACTTTTTCGAGTTGAACTGGAAGCCGTAGATCTCAGATTAAAAAAAAATGAAACGCACCCTATATACAATCTAAAGTATTTATTGCAACGTAAAATTACAGTAGAGGAACCACATAAACGTTCAGGTCCCGTTCAATGTTTAAATTGCTAAGAATATCGCCATACTAGGACATACTGTAAGTTGACAGCGGTTTGTGTTGTGTATGGCGAGCTACATTGTTTCGCTAAATGCGACAAATCAAAGGATGAAATGTGGCAATTGCAATGGAAATCACACTGCTAACTACAGAGGCTGTCCAGTTATTAATATGGTAAGGAAATAGTCTCAAAAATTAAATACTTCTCCTAAGCAGTTGCAATACGGACCAAATGCTCATTATCCTTAGTTAGCCACTTTCGGTATATCGTTTAATTTTTACTATTCGTTATAAAGGCCATATTTATAGACCTTTTGTTAAAATTTCAAGATACTACCTATTAGTTGAAAAATTAGCCTATCGAAAGTAAATCTCGTCACTGTCGGAAAACCCTTTAATTTTTGCTATTTGTTGTAGAGACCGAAATTTCAATAGTCTATACATTATGGTTCAAATCACGTCACTGTCGGAACACCCTTTAATTTTTAAATTTGTTTTTTTTATACTTGTTTACATAGCGAACTAAGTTTTATTTACTGTTTTTAAATCTTCAGACAGTTTAAGAAATAAACACATATACGTAAATAACACCTCTCTATCGGAACACCCTATAAGTTTAGTATTTGTTACTATAGAGGCCACAGCTATACACCTTCTGTGAAAATTTCAAGCGCCTGCCTATTATGGTTCAAAACTTAGGCCTTATACATGCAAATCACACCACTATCGAAACACCCTTTAATTTCTAGGTTTATTTTTTATAACTGTTTATATAGCGGACTAAGTTTTAATTACTGTTTTTAAATCTTGAGACTATGCCTCCCACAGTTTAAGAAATAAAAACATATACGTAAATAACACGTCTCTATCGGAACACACTATAAGTTTTAGTAGTTGTTGCTAAAACGACCGCAGTTATTTAGTGCAACCATGCACACAGTACAGGTTCGTTTGGTAACAATAAAAATAAGAACAAAAAAGAATACGAACTGACTTCCCACTCTGAATTTGTCTCTCGCATTGTTAAAAATTTAAATAGTTTTAAATAAATTACTTTTTATTAAAATTAAAACAAATCAATAATTTATTAAAGGACTTCTGATTATTAGGTGGGACGAATCACCAAAACTGGTGACCCCGCTACCGAACAAGCTCGCATTTTGTAAAAAATAAGTGCTAAAAAATCAAAAATTTAAGTATCATAATCCGACGCCATTTTTTACGGAACAAGTTACAATTGTTAAACCGCCATTTTAAAAAATTAAAAATACACGTTTCTGAAATCGTTTATCAAAATGGCTCAAAACAATCGAGCTTTGAGAGGTAACGACAGTGACCTGATCAACGAAAGTTCGGTAATATGCAAGATGACCCAAATGTTACGCGCGGAAACGTATCTGCTATCTATGCCAGATTGCCTGTGCCACCAATGACGAGCAACAACATGGACGCATGGTTCATCTCGATGGATTTCTGATTGGCGGCTTCCGGCATTATGGCCGAGAAACAAAAAAACAGCAACCATATTAGCTGCGCTCGACCCGAACGTTATTGCGCAACTTTCTGATGTTATTGCTTCCATGCCCCCAAGCAACAGGTACAACTGCCGGGTACGTTCTGCCGCTAACGTCAAAGTCCTACGACATGCGACCCTCAGGCACGGTATTGTATGCCGCCAACAGATCTCCCATTAAGGTAGTACCAGAAAAACGAATGAAAATTGATCGTGGTTATTTGACGTCACCAATTATTGGCTGTGATTTTATTCAACATTATGATCTTCTCATCGATTTACGAAGAAAACGCCTTATAGAAAATAAAACGGGCATGTTACCGCAAATATCGTCCTCTACTTTTTACGAAACAGCTGCGATTAAAACATTCAATACAGCCGTTCGCCGACATTTTAAAAAATTTTTCAGACATTATGAAGCTATCGCCATTCGGCTCAGCAACGAAGTCTTCGGTCAAACATACGATTATAACAAAAGTTTGTTCTCATCCACGCCGATTATCGCCCAAAAAGCGGTCCGTTGCACTTACTCAAGAAAAGTGACGGAACATCGAGGCCATGCGGCGATGATCGTGCCCTAAACGCACAAACGTTGCCATATCGTTACCCGCTACCTTTTTTGACGGATTTTACCACAAATCTTAGAGGTAAAAAATTTTTCTCAAAAATCGACTTGCAAAAGGCCATCCATCAGGTGCCAATTCATTCTGAGGATATCGCGAAGACCGCCAATTGCACACCTTTGGCCTGTTCGAATTCAATTTCATGACGTTTGGATTGTGCAATGTAGCTCAAACCTTCCAACATCTAATCATTGAAGTACTGGGCGGCCTCGATTTCGTCTTTCCATATATTGACGATATAAGCGTAGCATCGGTTACCATCCAACAACAACAAAGTGACTTTGACGAGGTATTTCGTCTACGGGAAAATCATTTCGCTATTAATCTTAAAAATCCGAATTCGGCAAGAGTGAAATTAAGTTCATAGGACACTTGGTCAACGCTGAAGCATTCGGCCGCGGCCCGAAAAAGTAGCAGCCATATCAAACTTCCCCAAACCTAAGGTAGCTCAAGAGCTGAAAAGATTCCTCGCAATACTAAATTTTTATCGGAAATTCTTACCGCTTGCGATTAGCTACCAAATGCACTTGCAGCGTTTGATCATTGGTAACAAAAGGAACGACCGAACGCCTATTAATTGCAAAAATGAAATAGTTAAAGCCACATTCCTAGCACACCCTGCTGCGGATGCTAAGCTAGCAATATATGTCGACGTCTCTGATACTGCAGCAGGTGCAGCTATACATCAAAAAGTAGAGGTGTGTTTACAACCATTAGCATTTTATTCAAGAAAATTTACGACTGCACAACAAAAATACTCAACATACGACCGAAAGCTAACTGCAACGTCTCAAGCTGTTAATCATTTCCGTTACATGATCGAAGGACGTCCATGCTACCTCGTTACTGATCATCGACCACTCATATTCGCCTTTCGACAAAATCTTGAAAGCGCCTCTCCCCATAGGATTCCGTAACTCAATTTTATTACCCTATTTAACACGGACAATCGCCATACACACGGTAAAGATAACGCCGCAGCCGACGCACTTTCTTGTGTTGAATCTATTAACAAAATAGTGGACTACTCTCAAATTGCAATAGTGCAACAACACCATGAGGTTCTGTCACTCAAAAACACACATAAAAAACAAATTCATTAGACATTTAACATTTCCCAATACCAGGCTCACAGCACCGACTAGTTTGCGACACAACAACGTCTCAAATCCGACCATTTATACCTAGAGATTTTCGTCAACAAATTTTAACAACCACCCACAGCTTGTCCACTAACTACGAGCAGATTTTGTTGGCCTGGAATAAGAAAAGATTGTTCTATATTCGTCCGAAACTGCCTCCAATGTCAACGAGCAAAAGTTGTTGTTAATGGTCTTCTAACCCACTGGATTTCCAAATTTGGCGTGCCAGTGAGGATAACGTCAGATAGAGGCAGACAATTCAGTTCATCACTTTTCACCGAATTATTTATTTATTTATATTTATTAGATTATTACAATACAACAAGAGCAAGTCTTATATTACAGTATTGGTTAGTATTTGGCATAAGTATTTTATAATATACATCGGAGATAATTACAATTTAAACAATGAATAATGTATTACTTAAATTTAGTTGTCGAAAAAATTAAAAAATAATAATAATTACTCGTATTTATTCATAAGTCAAAAAAACTACAAAATTCTCTGTTCATTAGTATGAAAATAGTGTAACAATAGTTTAGGTAAAAAAACTCAAATATGGCAGATTTAAATTTGCTTGCATTACTTATGGTTTGTATTTGAGGGGGTAATTGGCTCCAAAGGCGAATTGAAGTAATGAAGAATCACATATCGCTTTATTGAATTTAACGTAAGTCTGTGGTATAGGTATTCAGGTTGTCGTGTATAGATGATTTTGTGCAGAAAAATTAGAGTACGGCATCGTATGAGATTATTCAAAGTAATATTATACATTTGTAAGCTGGGATAGCTTCAACGGAGTCCAGGGTCGTTTATATTATGTTTTTGTTTGGAAAGAAGAGAAACAGTCGGGTTTTATTTCGTTAAACGTTATAAATCTTATCTTCAATGTTTTATTTGGTGTATTTGTTCTACTACAACGTAGAGGACAGACGGTCACAACTCGTAGCCGATGAATGGGAAGTCAGAACAGCGGTACGGGCAGCACCGACGCGTGCCGGCAGCAGCGGCGGTAACGGTGGCAGCGGAGGTACAGGTGGCAGCGGCGGTACAGATGGCAGCGGCGGTACTGGCGGCAGCGACGGTCTAAGTGGTAGCGACGGCGGTACAGGCAGCAGCGGCGGTACAGGCGGCAGTGGCGGTACCTGGCAGCGGTACAACCGACAGCGGCGGTGCGGATGGCAGCGGCGGTACCTGGCAGCGGTAACGGCGGTACCCGGCAGCGGTACAGGCGGCAGTGGCGGTACCTGGCAGCGGTACAGGCGGCAACGACGTTAAAAGTAACACACTGTACTTAGCAGTGGCAGCGATTGTAGGGAGTTCTAGGCCGTGTCCAAGATTATGGCCGGAATATAAAATTCCACACCAGCACTAGCCACACGGTCGAGCCAACACCGGTAGAAGATAAACTTCTGTGGTGTTGGTACTTCCACCAATTGCACTTGTCCTATCGATAAGAAGTAATTGCGGAATATAAAAATCCTCCAAGAGACCTCTTACCTGCAGGCGAGCTGCTTGCTATCTCATCAATTATTCGAAATGTTGCGTCTTTTATACCCTTGAGTGGGCACACACATTCACACACACACACTTGTATGATGGTTTGTTTACAATGGTTGCCAGCCATTATCTGTGAAATTACATATGTTCAACAGCTGACTGTTCTAGTTTAACTGGTTGTTTCTGACTTACAGGTTTCTTGACCGTTAATTTAAATTTACTTTTATAAATGACATGAAATCATTTTAGGATAAATCGTTTTACTTTAGTTAAATTCACTGAATATCAATATACTGATGATAAGTAAAACGAAAGTATATATATAAAAAATAGGGAATGTAAAATATATAATAAAAATAATGGTAATAAACATAGGTAATTCAGTAATAATCTTACAAAATAAAAAAAAAAAATAATAAAATAATAAAAATAGTAAAATAAGCAAATTCCATGGTATTATAAATGGTGTTACTTCACACTATGTGTAGGTGAAAACGAGTAAGCGACTTTCGCCGTTACATTACCTCCCCTCGTTCACCGACCAGCAGTTGCGTTTACGGGATTCGCAGAATGCGAAGCTTGCCGCTCCGGGCGACAACAATTTGGAACCGTTGGTCTTCCTTCTATGCTCTTGGTTTGGATTTGCGGAACAGCCAATCTATAAAGACAAAAGAGAACAGCAAAATCGTGGGGCGGGTTAGTAGACTAATCGTGACAGGGTTTAAACTCGCTAATATGGACAGTCCGCTCGTCGTTATTGTGCTGTCCGCGTACTTTCACAATTACAGGCGATAAAAAGTTAATCACGGTATACGGCCCTCCATATTTTGGGGCGAGCTTAGCAGCAAACTTTTCAGTTGCTTTCGAGAGTGGGTGCTGTCGGATTAACACCTGGGCTCCTATCCGGGGTCTCCAGGGTCGTTGCCGTAGATTATAGTAGCGCTGTTGTCTTTGCGATGCTGCTTCTAAGTTTCGCTTCACCAATTTGAAGACTTCCTGTAGTTCATTAGCTCGCTCCTTTGGAGGTGGGTTTCGAGCACCAGTTCCCGTCGTAACCTCGTCGTACAGTGTCTTAGGGAGGCGCGGTTCTCGTCCTTGTGTGAGGTATGCCGCTGTGTATCCCGTGGTATCCGAGGTACTCGTATTGAGGGCCAACATGATTTCTGGTAGGAAGTCATCCCAGGTATTGTGCCTCTTCCCCGAGAATTGTGCGATGATGGTTTTGATAGTGCGGTTTGCTCGTTCGGTCGGGTTTTCCTGGGGCGTATACGGTGCCGTGAATTCCTGCTGTATCCCTACTTCGTCGACCCATCTCTGGAAGATCCGTGCCGTGAATTGAGGCCCGTTGTCGGTGATGATTTTCTTGGGGACCCCATAGCGAGCCACTATCCGTTCCCGAACCGCCTTGATGAGTCCTTCTGCCGTGGCTTTCCGTTGAGGAATCAACTCGCACCACTTGGAGAACCTGTCAAAAAGTACAAGCAACATGGTATTCCCATGCTTGGGCCTTGGCAAGGGTCCCACAAAATCCGCACACAATGTGGCCCATGGTTCCTCAGGTAGTCGCGTCAGCATCTCGCCGGCTGGCGAGATGCTGACGCGATACAAAACGGACCAACAGAAGTTGGTCCGTTTTGTATCGCTGACAGGATCCGCATCGGCGCACATACCTACTAACGTCCCTCGCCAACCCCGGCCAGAAATACCGACTGGCTACCCTGTTTATGGTCTTTCGAGTTCCCAGGTGTCCGGCCGTGGTACTATCATGATTCTCCTGTAAGACTTGGAGGCGACGCGACCTGGGGACGCACAATTTCCATGGGGTACAATCTTCATCATTGATGATACGGCCGGTGTTTTTATACAATTGCTGATTGATTATGATGTAATCGGGATATTTTTCGGGGTGACGTTGAACCTCCTCCATTAGGCGTTTTATCTAGGGGCAATGTAGATCCTGGCTGACTTGTAACAAATAGGCGGTTTCCACTGGATGCCTAGATAGGGCATCAGCTACGACATTCTGCTTACCCTTCCTGTAGTGTACCGTAAACTGGTACTGTTGCAATTCCAATGCCCATCGTGCCAGCCGACCCGTCGGGTTGTCGATGTTGCTGAGCCACTTAAGGGACAGGTGGTCAGTAATCACTTCAAACCGATACCCTTCTAAATACTGCCTCATCTTCCGAATTCCCCAGATGATGGCCAGGCATTCCTTTTCGGTGGCCGAGTAATTTTTCTCGGCTCCATTTAGATGTCGACTTGCGTAAGATATTACCCTTTCCGCTCCATCAATTGTTTGCGTCAACACTGCCCCTTATCCGTGTTCGCTGGCGTCGGTTTGGAGTACAAAAGTGTTGTTGAAATTTGGGCAAGCAAGTACTGGAGCTTCTGTGAGCCGAGTTTTAAGGGTGGCAAAAGCACACTGTTGTTCTGGTCCCCATTTCCAGTGTTTTCCCTTCTGTAACAGCTGCGTCAGGGGTTTGGATATGGTGGCAAAATTGGGCACAAATCGTCGATACCAAGACGTAACTCCCAGAAACCTACGTACCTCTTTTACGTTCTAAGGTAAGACCATATCGGAAATAGCTGCGTCCGTTTGGATCCCATTTTCATTAATGACATGTCCCAAGTATTTCGTCTCTTTTTTAAAAAACTGGCATTTCTCTGCATTAATTTTTAGGTTTGCTGCACGCAGTCGTCGGAAAACCTCACTTAAGTTTTCTAGGTGCTCTTGGAACGTGGCCCCAATAACAATGATATCGTCCAGATATGCAAAAGCATGAGGTTCCATATCCGGTCCGATCACACTATCTAAAGCCCGTTGAAACGTTGCGGGAGCGGAGTGCAGACCAAATGGCATCACACGCCACTGATACAGCCCTCGCCCGCTGACGGCAAAAGCCGTATATTTTTTGCTTTCTTCTTCAAGCGGAATCTGCCAGTAGCCGTCCTTGAGGTCCAAGCTGCTAATATATCGGGCGTTTCGTAGTCTATTGAGAATGGCGTCAATCCGCGGCAGCGGGTGCGCGTCCGGAACTGATCTCGCATTCAGCTGCCGAAAGTCCATACACGTTCGCCATGTTCCGTTTTTCTTTCTTACTAGTGTAATAGGGAAACTGTACGGACTTCGAGAGGGTTCGATACAACCACGACGGATTAAGGTATTTATCTCCTCATCGATAATGGCTTGCATAGCGGGGTTGCGTGGGGCGTATCTTAATTTAATTCGGTGTTGTGCAATGTTTGTAACACCCTGAATTTTCTTGAATAGCGTGAGTTCCTTTTCCAAGAACCTATTCATTCTTTCTTGCTCAAACGATAGTCCTTCCAGGTCTTGTCGGAAGGGAACGGGGATTTCTAGATTACGGCAGGTATTACTACGGCAGGCTTACCTTAACTTGGCTAGTTCTGCTGTTGTTGTCTGTCGGGGCATATCCAATCGACTTGGGTTTACATCTGGCCACCAAACCAGCGCAACTAAAAGTAGCCTTGAGAGCCTGCAATGAGTCCAAACCCAGGATAAGGTCTTCGGTAGCCCCCGGCATAACCAGAAACTGACAGGTAACGGTCCTGGTGCCAAGCGTGATTTTAAGTCGGATCGACTCTGTAATGCGCTTCGTTGAACCGTCTGCAAGGTACACTTCAATATTCTCGGGTCATTTTCTTTTAGATGAGATGGCGAGGTGGTTGATTTGTGCGGGTGAGATAAAACTTTTGGTGGCTCCCGTATCGATGATAGCCGTGATCAGCTGGCTACCCAAGCGTATTATGGCCTTTAACTTATCTGCTTCCCACGTCAAACTAGTTGAACCCATTCTCTCGTCTGCCTCTCGCCTATCGGTAATGTTTCGCTTACTTCTGTGGATTCTTCCGCGTACCATGCGATGGTGTGCCCCGTGTTGTTGTAGGGATGTGGCCGGGATGCATTCTAGATCATCGGCTAGCTGGGTCAGTTCACCCAATGTGGTAAAGTCCTTGCGCCGAATATACCATTGGTAATCGGACTGAGCGTTACGGAAAATTCGCTCTAATTTTTGTTGTTCGGTCAGGTGTGTGTGACGCATCAAATTCTGTATCGCCAATAAATAATCTTTAAACGTTTCCTTAGGGCGTTGTTTCCGCTTTCGGATCTCATCCTCTAGCTTCTCAAAGTTGCGAGGAGGGAGAAAAAAATTGTAAATATCTTCCTTAAAGTGCTCCCATTTATTCTAGTGTCGGTTATTGTTACGATACCATATCAAGGCACGTTCTCGCAGTACCTCCGGCATTATTTTCGGAAGCTGGTTTAAATCTACCTGATACATTTCGGCAAGTTCTTCCAATCGCTCCATAAATTCCAGTGGGTCCTTTTCCCCTGTGTATTTTAGGCCCCACTTACGCACTACTTCTATAGCACAGATATGGTCGTTATCTCGACACTGGGTTGATGGCGTGGATGGTAAAGTAACCAAGTTCGGCTGTGTGGTTGCCTCGGTTGGTTTCAGGCTAATTCCTACCCGTTCGGGGCCGACCTTTTCCTCTTCCGCCTTGACTGGAGACGTTGAGCGGCTAGGTCCATCCGCAGACGTAGGGAGTCGGAGTGTGGCTTCGTGTTTTCCTTGTATTGCCATCAGCTCCTTTAGTTCCTCTTCTTGATGTTCTAGTGTCAAAAATTTAGCGAAACGTTTCCGCATGTCTTCCACATTGCCGGTAGAGTCCTGCTGATATTGCCCAAGGTATTTGACCAGCTCCTCCCTCTTTAGGTAGTATGCCCAGGAGGTTCGTAACATCGTGGTAGTCTTACTGATGTCTAACGTGGGTGATAAATCTGTTTACGCACGAAAGTGTAATCACAAGTTTTATTCTTCTTTTTTTTTCAACTTTTCCTTTATAATTATGTTTAATTTTAAATAAATATATATATATATATATATATATATATATATATATATATATATATATATATATATATATATATATATATATATATATTGTTGGTTTTTTTTTTATATGGACACTACTAGTGTCCCTGCTCGGGCGCCAAATGTAACGACACGTTTTCCGCTGGTTGCTGGGATAGCTTCAACGGAGTCCAGGGTCGTTTATATTATGTTTTTGTTTGGAAAGAAGAGAAACAGTCGGGTTTTATTTCGTTAAACGTTATAAATCTTATCTTCAATGTTTTATTTGGTGTATTTGTTCTACTACAACGTAGAGGACAGACGGTCTCAACTCGTAGCCGATGAATGGGAAGTCAGAACAGCGGTACGGGCAGCAGCGACGCGTGCCGGCAGCAGCGGCGGTACGGGTGGCAGCGGCGGTACAGATGGCAGCGGCGGTACAGACAGCAGCGGAGTGCAGATTGCAGCGGCGGTACTGGCGGCAGCGACGGTCTAAGTGGTAGCGACGGCGGTAACTGGCAGCGGTACAGGCGGCAGTGGCGGTACCTGGCAGCGGTACAGGCGGCAGCGGCGGTATAGGCAGCAGCGTCGGTACAGGCGGCAGAGGCGGTACCTGGCAGCGGTACAACGGACAGCGGCGGTGCAGATGGCAGCGGCGGTACCTGGCGGCAGCGGCGGTACCTGGCAGCGGTAGCGGCGTTACCCGGCAGCGGTACAGGCGGCAGCGGCGGTATAGTCAGCAGCGTCGGTACAGGCGGCAGTGGCGGTACCTGGCAGCGGTACAACCGACAGCGGCAGTGCGGATGGCAGCGGCGGTACCTGGCAGCGGTAACGGCGGTACCCGGCAGCGGTACAGGCGGCAGTGGCGGTACCTGGCAGCGGTACAGGCGGCAACGACGTTAAAAGTAACACACTGTACTTAGCAGTGGCAGCGATTGTAGGGAGTTCTAGGCCGTGTCCAAGATTATGGCCGGAATATAAAATTCCACACCAGCACTAGCCACACGGTCGAGCCAACACCGGTAGAAGATAAACTTCTGTGGTGTTGGTACTTCCACCAATTGCACTTGTCCTGTCGATAAGAAGTAATTGCGGAATATAAAATTCCTCCAAGAGACCTCTTACCTGCAGGCGAGCTGCTTGCTATCTCATCAATTATTCGAAATGTTGCGTCTTTTATACCCTTGAGTGGGCACACACATTCACACACACACACTTGTATGATGGTTTGTTTACAATGGTTGCCAGCCATTATCTGTGAAATTACATATGTTCAACAGCTAACTGTTCTAGTTTAACTGGTTGCTTCTGACTTACAGGTGGCGCTATGAGTTTCTTGACCGTTAATTTAAATTTACTTTTATAAATGACATGAGATCAGTTTAGGATAAATCGTTTTACTTTAGTTAAAACGAATATCAATATACTGATGATAAGTAAAACGAAAGTATATATATCAAAAATAGGGAATGTAAAATATATAATAATAATATGGTAATAAACATAGGTAATTCAGTAATAATCTTACAAAATAAAAAAAATAATAAAAATAGTAAAATAAATAAGCAAATTTCATGGTATTATAAATGGTGTTACTTCACACTATGTGTAGGTGAAAACGAGTAAGCGACTTTCGCCGTTACACATTTCTTTTGCAAACCGAGAAATACTCCTGTTCCTTTTAATGCAGAAAACATATCTAGTAATATTATTGTATGCTACATTGAGCCTTCGCCTGCTTACAGCATCGCAACTAGCAAATAGTTCGCAACCATACTGTCATTTTAGTCTTTTATCAAGACACGGTATTTAATTAAACCACAAAATTTTTAACAGCACTCAATAATTATTAATTTTATTATTTAAACTTTAAGTTTTATTAATATGCATTTAGCGAAAGATAGAGAGCTTTAAAACAATTTTGTAGGCTTCCGTGCCTTTGATCAAACTGAATTTAAAAAATGTAAAAATATTTTAAAAACTAGCTTTGGAGGCCTACGTGATAAATAAGTAAGGACCGTTAGGTTTTATGTACAAGTTATTTTAGAATACATTTCAAAGGAGAACTTAATATAAATATGTGCATGCATATGTATATGTACATTTTTTTTTTTTTTTTTTTGTTTCATAATTTATTTATTGTATCTTCAATATTTTTGAACTAACAATAATTACTCGTATCTTAAGTCTAAAATAAAATATTCTTTTTAAGTCCAGCCAGTGCTAGACAAAAATAATGTTTGTTTCACGGATTTCGAAATCATTTGCGGGCCAAGAAAAGCAGTATCTCTTCTTTTTAGTCGAATGTAACCAGGTTCATTCAGCATGTTACGCGCCAAAGGGTTTGGAAAAGATTCAAGCCGCTTTAGATATGTGACTGCATGATTCGCTATTTCTGCTTTAACTGATGGCATGTTTAGGTCTTTGTGGATGTTCGAATTTTTTATATACCAGGGAGCAGATGTAATAATACGTAAAATCTTATTTTGGCGCCTTTGAATTTTTTCTACATTGCTAGCTGAGGCAGTGCCCCATAACTGAATCCCATAACACCAAATTGGTTTGAGGACCGACTTGTACAGTAGAAGTTTACAATCTAAGCTCAGGGTGGAGTTTCTGCCAATAAGCCAATTTAGTTGTACTGCTTTTAGTTTCATTTGTGTTTACTTGAAGTCAATGTGGCTTTTCCAAGTAAGGCGACGTTCAAGATGTATACCCAGGTATTTAACGTCTGAAAGCTGTGGTATCATTTGGTTATTTATGCGAATAGGAGGGCATGAGTCCCTGCGCAGTGCGAAAGTTATGTGAGTGCATTTTTGTTCATTCACTTTTATTCTCCATTTTTCTAGCCATTTTTCCAAATTGAGTATGTGGTCTTGTAAAAGTTGTGAAGCTACTTGGGCACTTTCATGAATACTTAAAAAAGCTGTGTCATCTGCAAAAGTTGATGTGTGGACTAGGGTGCTAATTGGCATATCCGATGTGTACAGTAAATATAAAATTGGTCCCAAAATACTACCTTGGGGAACTCCGGCTTCAATGAGCTGTGGCGAGCTTAAAAAGTCACCTTTTAATAAAAACTTGCGATTCGTTAAATAATCTTTTAAGAGCTTATACAAGTTTTCGGGCAAGTTCAGCTTTAGCTTAAATATTAGGCCTTCGTGCCAAACCTTATCGAATGCTTGAGAAACGTCAATAAAGAGCGCAGAACAGTATTATTTTTCTTCAAAGGTCGTTTTAATTACATTTACTAATCTGTGTGTTTGTTGGATCGTACTATGTTGTTTTCTGAAGCCGAATTGATGGTTCGGAATGCATCCTTTCGTGCTAAGAATTGGATTCAGCTTAGTTATTAATATTCTCTCAAATAACTTTGACACGTTTGATAAAAGGCTTATAGGTCTGTATGATTCTACTTTTGTGTGGTCTTTTCCTGGTTTAGGAATCATCGTTATCAAAGAGACCTTCCACTCTGTGGGAAAGTACTCAAGACGTAAGATGGCATTAAAAACAAACAGAATAATTCTGCGACCTATACGGGGCAATTCAACTAACATCTTGTTACTTGTTTTATCAACGCCAGGGGCTTTTTTGGTGTTTAAATCTGCTATTGCCCTTTCAATATCGCTAAATTCAAATCTTAGGGGTACTACGGCACTAGTCTCTACTGATGGTAACTCAGCTATATCAGTACATACATTTGGGGTGAAAACCTTCTTCAAATGTCCAACAAACAAATTGCCTTTTTCGGTATCATTCCTTGCCCAGTCTCCACAAGAAGTTCGCAAGGGAGGCTTACGTACGACCGGTCTTTTAAGGTTCCTACATGCACGCCATAATGAATAATCTGATTGAGCAGTTGCGTCGAGGTCTTCCAAGTAATTTTTTAGAGATGCTACTCTTCGAGATTCTAGCAGCTGTCTTAGTCGTTTCGTGCAATCTTTAAGTCTAGATTTGAGTTGAGGAGAGCTGTGTGCGCTCGACATCTACAAAATAAATTTGATTGTATCTAGCTGGTTGTCTGGTTTCTGTCGCCTGTTGGGCAGCTGATTTAAGGTTTTGATCAAAATAAATTAGACTCTGGTCCACATCTTCTGGTGTTCTTAGCGGTATGTTTTCCGAACAATGAGTACTGAGATACTTTTTATATTTCAACCAATTAATGCTTGTGCAAGTTGTTGGCGACACGATATTTTGCTGATTCCATATATAGACAATAGTGGGTAAATGATCTGAGGATAATTCGAGTGACGCTGCAACCTTAATCATTTCTCTCGAAATACCTTTAGTCACGCCAAAATGAATAACATCAGGTATTTTTTGTCGATCAGTAGGCCAAAAGGTGGGTTGTCCACTTGATATCACATTCAGACGCATTTTTGAAATTGTATCAAACAAAACACGACCTTTTGGAGTTATCAGGCGTGATCCCCAAAACGTATGTTTAGCGTTGTAGTCGCCTGATGCTATGAAACAAGGACCTAGTGATTTGAAAAAGTTGATATATTGACTCTCTGATATTTGAAATCTAGTAGGTGAATAAATCGAAGAAATAACAAAGTTTTGATGATATTCTTCAATACAGATGTTTGTTGCTTGAAGGTAGTCCTCACAAAAATCACACAGTAAATGATGTTTAATTCGAGCCCTTATTAGTATTGCTGAACCACCACATGCTCTGCCACGGGGGTCTTTAGTGTCATATAATATATAGCCATTGATTTTAAAAAAGCTATTTGTTGTTAAATGAGTCTCTGAAACCATCATGACATCAATTTGTTGGTTCTTCAAGAAGTACTCGAGTTCATTTTTGTGTTGGCGTAAGCCGTTTGCGTTCCAGAAACATATTTTTAAACAGTTCATGGTTTGTTAAGTACCGCCTGCAACATCATAGATTGCATGCGAACCATTTCTTGCATCATGCTGCTCATAGAGCTCATAAAACTGTTTAACGAATGCACTAATGTCTCGATACTTGCTTCGAGACGATTGTAGTTACCAGATGGAGTGTGTTCTTTAGCTTCTGTATGCATATTTGGGGTAGAATTGTTTGTAGGTATCGCTTTGTGTGCTAAAACATGATTGGATTTTAATATATCCGCGTATGAAACATGTTTGGTTGTGGGTTGAGCTAACTGAGGGTAATGAGCAGTTGCTTGGTATTGTGGCTGCCTAGCAGGAGTATTTAATTTCTGAGTTGACTTCCTTACCTCAGAAAAAACTGGACAGCCTCTGTAGTTAGCAGTGTGATTTCCACCGCAATTGCTACATTTTTTAACCTTGGAGTCATCCTTTGGTTTGTCGCATTGGGCGGAACAATGAAGCTCTTCACACACAACGCAAACCGGAGGCAACTTGCAGTAAGCCCTTGTATGGCCGTATTCTTGCCAATTTAAACACTGAACGGGTCCTGACCGCTTATGTGGTTCCTCTACACTTATCCTGCGGTGTAACAGATATTTTAGATTATAAATGGGATGCGTTTCGTTCTTCTTTAATCTAATATCCCCAGGTTCCAGTTCAACGCGAAATAAAGGTTGAGGGACACGCTCTCGATTTCTGAGATTATCAACGCTTTTGACTTTAAATCCTGCTTTTTGGAGGCCAGCTTTTATTTCCACTGGATTAACATATGAGTCTACACCTTTGATGACTACCTGTAGGCCTTTGCTACTCTTCAGCTGATAGGTATAAAAGTTCTTATTGCAGCTTTCAAACTCCTTTACTGCTTTACGATAACTACTTTCGTCTATAAAATGAATTTTTGTTTCATCAATGTTATTACGCTTGATTGGAATTACATAGAATGAATTTTCCCCGATAACTGAAATTAACTTATTTATTAATTCATTCGAATTTTTTTCCCTTAAAAAAATTGGCGGTGGTTTAAACGACTTGGGTGCCGTTTTTTGTTCACTTGTTTCATTATCTAGAATAGCAAAACGATTTTGGGAACTTATTCTGTTAGCCTGCTTATCTTTAAGTACTTTGGACATTGGTGCAATCTGCGAAGATTTAGGGCTTCGACCTCTTTTCAATACAGTTATATATCTGTCCATTCCCACTTGAGTCTTAGGTTTTTCTGCACTATCCATATTACTGTTGGTAACACTGTGTTCAGAAGGCGACTTGTTTGTAGTTATATTATTGTCATCGCTTAGCAAAAGCGACGAACAAGATTGGGCACGTATAACAGGCGTAGAATTTACATACAAATTATTTTCAGTTTTTTTGTCTTTATTTAATACAATATTGTCTACATTTTTTTTGCTTAAATTAAAGAGGCAAAGGTGTAGACTCATATGTTAATCCAGTGGAAATAAAAGCTGGCCTCCAAAAAGCAGGATTTAAGGAGAAAAGCGTTGACAATCTCAGAAATCGGGAGCGCGTCCCTCAACCTCTATTTCGCGTTGAACTGGAACCTGGGGATATTAGATTGAAGAAGAACGAAACGCATCCCATTTATAATCTAAAATATCTGTTACACCGCAGGATAAGTGTAGAGGAACCACATAAGCGGTCAGGACCCGTCCAGTGTTTAAATTGCCAAGAATATGGCCATACAAGGGCGTACTGCAAGTTGCCTCCCGTTTGCGTTGTGTGTGGAGAGCTTCATTGTTCCGCCCAATGCGACAAACCAAAGGAGGACTCCAAGGTTAAAAAATGTAGCAATTGCGGTGGAAATCACACCGCTAACTACAGAGGCTGTCCAGTTTTTTCTATGGTAAGGAAGTCAACCCAGAAATTAAATACTCCTGCTAGGCAGCCACAATACCAAGCAAATGCTTATTACCCTCAGTTAGCTCAACCCACAACCAAACATGTTTCATACGCGGTTATGTTAAAATCAAATCATGTTTCAGCACACAAAGCGACACCTACAACCAATTCTACCCCAAATATGCATCCAGAAGCTAAAGAACAAACACCATCTGGTAACTACAATAGTCTCGAAGCAAGTATCGAGACATTAGTGCATTCGTTAAACAGTTTTATGAGCTCTATGAGCAGCATGATGCAAGAAATGGTTCGCATGCAATCTATGATGTTGCAGGCGGTACTTAACAAACCATGAACTGTTTAAAAATATGTTTCTGGAACGCAAACGGCTTACGCCAACACAAAAATGAACTCGAGTACTTCTTGAAGAACCAACAAATTGGAGTCATGATGGTTTCAGAGACTCATTTAACAACAAATAGCTTTTTTAAAATCAATGGCTATATATTATATGACACTAAAGACCCCCGTGGCAGAGCATGTGGTGGTTCAGCTATTCTAATAAAGGCTCGAATTAAACAGCATTTACTGTGTGATTTTTGTGAGGACTACCTTTAAGCAACAAACATCTGTATTGAAGAATATCATCAAAACTTTGTTATTTCTTCGATTTATTCACCTCCTAGATTTCAAATATCAGAGAGTCAATATAGCGACTTCTACAAATCACTAGGTCCCTGTTTCATAGCATCAGGCGACTACAACGCTAAACATACGTTTTGGGGATCAAGACTTACTACTCCAAAAGGTCGTGTTTTATTTGACACTATTTCAAAAATGCGTCTGAATGTGATATCAAGCGGACAACCCACCTATTGGCCTACTGATCGACAAAAAATACCTGATGTTATTGATTTTGGCGTGACTAAAGGTATTTCGAGAGAAATGATTAAGGTTGAAGCGTCACTCGAATTATCCTCAGATCATTCACCCACAATAGTCTATATATGGAACCAGCAAAATATTGTGTCACCAACAACTACCACAAGCATTAATTGGTTAAAATATAGAAAGTATCTCAGTACTCACTGTTCGGAAAATATACCGCTGAGAAAACCAGAAGACGTAGAAAAAAGTATTATTAATTTTGATCAAATCCTCAAATCAGCTGCCCAACATGCAACAGTAACCCGACAATCAGCTAGATACAATCAAATTTACTTTGTAGATGTCGAGCGGCTCTTGGCTGAAAAAAGGAAAATTTGAAGAGAGTGGCAAGCACACAGATCTCCTCAACTCAAATCTAGACTTAAAGATTGCACGAAACGGCTAAGACAGCTGCTAGAATCTCGAAGAGTAGCATCTCTGAAAAATTACTTGGAAGACCTCGACGCAACTGCACAATCAGATTATTCATTATGGCGTGCATGTAGAAACCTTAAAAGGCCAGTCGTACGTAAGCCCCCCTTGCGAACTTCTTGTGGAGTCTGGGCAAGAAATGATACCGAAAAAGGTAATTTATTTGTTGATCATTTGAAAAAGGTTTTCACTCCAAATATGTGTACTGATATAGTTGAGTTGCCACCAGTAGAGACTAGTGCCGAAGTACACCTAAGATTTGAATTTAGCGATATTGAAAGGGTATAAGCTCTTAAAAGATTATTTAACGAATCGCAAGTTTTTACTAAAAGAAGGTGACTTTCTAAGCTCGCCACAGCTCATTGAAGCCGGAGTTCCCCAAGGTAGTATTTTGGGACCAATTTTATATTTACTGTACACATCGGATATGCCAATTAGCACCCTAGTCCACACATCAACTTTTGCAGATGACACAGCTTTTTTAAGTATTCATGAAAGTGCCCAAGAAGCATCAAAACTTTTACAAGACCACATACTCAATTTGGAAAAATGGCTAGAAAAATGGAGAATAAAAGTGAATGAACAAAAATGCACTCACATAACTTTCACACTGCGCAGGGACTCATGCCCTCCTATTCGCATAAATAACCAAATGATACCACAGCTTTCAGACGTTAAATACCTGGGTATACATCTTGACCGTCGCCTTACTTGGAAAAGCCACATTGACTTCAAGTTAACACAAATGAAACTAAAAGCAGTACAACTAAATTGGCTTATTGGCAGAAACTCTACCCTGAGCTTAGATTTTAAACTTCTACTGTACAAGTCGATCCTCAAACCAATTTGGTGTTATGGGATTCAGTTATGGGGCACTGCCTCAGCTAGCAATGTAGAAAAAATTCAAAGGCGCCAAAATAAGATACTACGTATGATTACATCTGCTCCCTGGTGTATAAAAAATTCAAACATCCACAAAGACCTAAACATGCCATCAGTTAAAGCAGAAATAGCGAAACATGCAGTCACATATCTAAAGAGGCTTGAATCTCATCCAAACCCTTTGGCGCGTAACATGCTGAACGAACCTGGTTACATTCGACTAAAAAGAAGAGATACTGCTTTTCTTGGCCGTACATTAGAGGGATGACCCGCAAATGATTGCAAAATCCGTGAAACAAACATTATTTTTGTCTAGCACTGGCTGGACTTAAAAAGTATATTTTTTATTTTAGACTTAAGATATGAGTAATTATTGTTAGTTCAAAAATATTGAAGATACAATAAACAATTTATGAAAAAAAAAAATTAAAGAGGCTCATTAGCCCTTATTGTTTTTGTTTTATTTTTAAAGTAGCAATTCAATATGCCGTTGTAAAAAATAAAGAGAAAGAAAGAAAAAAAAAATTACAGACAACTTTGTTGTTGTATTAAAACAAGTTTGTTTTCTTGTTTTTGTTTGAAATTATTCACACAATGTATGTTTTGTTTTTTGTTAATGCGAGCTTAAAAAAAATCGCGTCCGCACTTATCAACGCCAAAAACAGAACAGAATGTATATGTACATGTAAATGCTTATGTATGTATGTTGATTCGAATAAATATAAAAAAACTATACAGAAGTAATAGGAAATTTGCAAATTTAAGAACAGTAAGGGAAGCATCCCAACAGTAATTAATACAATTATAAATAATAATTTATTTGGTTTAATTCAT
Source organism: Phasia obesa (assembly GCA_949628195.1). Taxonomy (NCBI): domain Eukaryota; kingdom Metazoa; phylum Arthropoda; class Insecta; order Diptera; family Tachinidae; genus Phasia; species Phasia obesa. The sequence goes on from OX451216.1 coordinate 99,554,221, forward strand.
TTATAAGAAATAAGATAATTTATGATCTTGAAGAATTCGGCGGCAACATTCTCCCCCTCGTAAATGAGCTCACATGATGAGTTTACCTCACATTATTGCCGACGTATAACTTTGCTAGCTTAGCTCTTGGCCTTTGAAGAACACCACATTGTGTTTGAACTGTTGCCTGTCTCACTTGACCGCTTTCGCCATGAGGACTTCAATGATTTTTCCTTTTGGCCAGCGATAACGTGGTAGATTTTCATCAACTATAATGACTATATCGCCGACTTGAAGTGGAGTTGTCTTTTCATGCCATTTAGGTCTTTTGATAAGTGTTGGTGCATATTCATTTAACCAGCGTTGCCAAAATTTATCAGCAAATAGATTAATATTGGTCCAGCGTTGTCGCAAGTCAATTTCTTTGTAGTTTATGGGCTTGAGGCCATTGGATAAAGCCAATAATAAATGATTAGGAGTAAGAGCTTCATCATCACAGGATTCTAGCGAAACAAAAGTAAGTGGTCTGGAGTTTATGATGAACTCTACTTCAGCCATGGCGCTTTTTAAGGTTTCATCGTTGAAATTAATATGCGGACATATGTGATATAAGGCGGTTTTGACTGAACGGACTAGTCTCTCCCAGCATCCACCCATGTGGGGAGCTGCTGGTGGGTTGAATTTCCATTTGATGCTGTCAAATTCTTTTGAGATTGTTTTGTGGTCAACTTCGGCAGTATATATTTTGGATGCTGCTTTGAAATTTGTCCCATTATCAGTATATATTTCCCCTGGTATACCTCTTCGAGCCATAAAGTTATTAATGCTCATGACACATGAACTGGTGTCTAGACTATGGGCAATTTCCAAGTGTAGTGCTCGTACGGTAAGACATGTGAAGAGCACACCCCATCTCTTTTCTTTTTCCTGCCAACGGTAACGTAGAGTGGTCCAATGTAATCTATGCCCACAAATGTAAACGACCTTTCGAAACTTGCTAACCTTGCAGGTGGCAATGTAGACATTTGAGGCATAATTGGTACAGCGGCTGTAATTTTACACATTTGACACGATTTTCTTACTTTCTTGAAGAGTAGTCGTAGTTTGGGTATATGGAAAAGACTTCTTATATTATTGATGACGGTTTGATGTGACATATGATGAAAAGTTTCATGCATGTGACGAACTAGTAGGAATGTTACATGGTGACTTGAAGGCAGTACCATAACATCTTCATGATTCAAAAATTATGTACGTCCTATAGCTCTCAATATGCCATCGTCATCTATAAAGACATTCAAGGATATTAGTTTACTGTCTTTTTTAATTTTCTTACCCTTTTTTAAATAATATAATTCGCTATGAAATTCACTCTGTTGAGCTTCCCTGAATAAAGCGGACTTAGCTTGTTTTATCATTTCAATTGAATCTTCTTCTGGGGGTTTATATCCTCTACAGTGTGCTTTAAGTTTACTCAAGTAGAGTATAAATGTTTCAACGGCACGATACAGTCTTCTCCAATTAGAAAAGTATTCACAGTTAAGGGGTAGTTAATCTTCAACTTTGTTGACCAGCAATAAGTGATGTCTAATTTCTTCTTGATTATAGTTATCAAATCTGTCACAAGTAGGCCATGTTGATTCATCTTCAAGTAAAATTTTAGGACCATTAAACCACATTGGAAATTCCCACACTGTTTGTTCTTTTGTCGCAAGGTCTGCTGGGTTCAGTTTTGAAGGTACCCATCGCCACTGTGTTGCTTCTGTTGTTTCTAATATCTCGCCTACACGATGCATAACAAATTGTTGAAATCTTTTCGGATCCATTCGCAACCACTGTAGAACCGTCTTAGAATCAGACCAAAATTTCTTTGAAGTGAATTTTATACGTCTCATATTGGCCACTTTATTGACTAATTTCGCACCCATAACAGCAGCTTGGAGCTCCAATCTTGGTATTGAAATGGGTTTTAATGGAGCTACCTTCGATTTTGCAGCAACGATAGAGACGTCATAATTGCCTTGAGAGACCACTCGAATGAAGCAAACGGCCGCATAAGCGTATTCACCAGCATCAGTAAAAGTATGAAGCTCTACACGAGTCGCATCATGTAGATGTATAGAGTAACAATGAATCTGATAGTTCCGCGTCCCAATCAATCCCAGATCGCCAGACTTCTTGTAGAATAATTTTTAAGATAGTGGTGTAGCATGAAATTAGACCTCGAGGATCGAAAATCGACATCACCACCTGGAGCAGTTCTCGTTTGGTTGGCACAATTTCATCGCTGAATACTTCTCGACGAGGTCTGGCAAATCTGAAAATGTAAACGAAAGAGTCCTTATTAGGATCCCAATACATTCCAAGAATCTTCTATGTGTCGGCCAACTCTTTAGGACTTTGGTCTTCGAATAGACACCCATCTAGGTGACTGATAACTTGAGTGCTATTTGATGACCAATTCCAAATTTTAAACCCTGCTGCAGCGTGAATAAATTTAACTTGTGATGCCAAATCGATTGCTTCTTGAATGCTGTCTCCACTGTCAATGAAGTCGTCTACGTTATGATGATGATGAATGGCTTCAAACGCTCGTGGAAATTTTTCGTTGAAGTCTTTAGCATTGCTGTCCCGCACATAGTGCGCTATACATGGGGCACAGGAGATATCAAATGTTAAAGCTCGCATGACATAACCACTTGGCTTATAAACGTCATCATTTTCGTCCCACCACAGGAACCTTTGAGAGTGCATATCGTATTTTCTCACATTTATTTGATGGAACATCTCTGCGATATCGCCGCATACTGCAACTTTTCCCGCACGAAAACTCAACAGCACGTCGAATAGTGACTTTAATAGGTTGGGACCACTGCCTATATAGTCATTAAGGCTGACACCTTTTGATTTGGCAGAGGCATCCCATACCAATCTTATTTTGCCGGGTTTATTGGGATTTGTTGTTATGAATATCGGAAGATACCATACACGTTTTGACACTTCACTGATTTCGTGTTCATTCAGTTTTCTGACATAGCCTTTTAGTAAAAAATTATTAATCTGATCTTGTAGAACATTTTTCAAACCTGGGTCTACATTTCTCAATCTTTTGACATGTAGTCTTCAACACTTCCATAGATTTGTTGTCTTCCTCAGATATTATTGATGTATGCATTGGTTCTTCTAAGTTAAAGCTGTCCTTCACCAATTTATGCAACTCATTGTAATTACTTTCACACTCACAATTATGAATATTTAACCACTCGAGTTCTTTATTTTGGTCACTAGAGCCCTGAATGGTCCAACCTAAGCGCGTTTTAACAGCAATTGGTTGACCCCATTGACCTTCACGAATCATTAAAGGCACTGCAACACTCCAATTGTTTAAGCCAATTAAAATACTCGGAGCTGCATTTTTATAAGACTGTATGGGAAGTCCTTTCAAGTAGGGATATTTTTCAACCATTTTATTTATATGCAATGTCTGCTGGGGCAGACCTAAATTTTCCACAGTGTGCACCCGCTGTAACGTAAATTTTCTGACATTATTCATACCTGATATAACTAAGGAGGTTTCTAAAGAATATTTTTCTTGGCGAGTAGTGTTACCAGTCCATTTTAAACATAAGGAATCTTTTACACCATCAATGCTCAGGAGATCAAAAATACTCTTATCAATTAATGACACAGAAGACCCTTCATCAAGGAATGCGTAAGTATTTATATAACCATTTTTCTTATGAAGACGAATCGGAAAAATTTCAAAAAATATTTGTTTGGTTATAATCTGTGGACGAATGTGAGTTAATTGTACCACCGGCGCTATTATTTTCTTCTACATTGGTATTTTGGTGTGGAGTGGAAGAATTTGTGGTGCTTTATGGTACAACCTTCTACACCACATTGTCTCTTGGAGAAACATTTTCCTTTATGTCTGTTCGACACAAATTATTTTTCTTCACTACATCCCATTTTTTATCTAATGGTAAATTTTTAAAATCACTACACACAGAAATTTTATGTTCACTATGGCACAAAGAACGCTTTATTTTAAAAGTTGGCTTCTCTTCTGTATGTGTATTAACATTTGCATTTTTGATCATAGGTGGAACCGAAACTACTGTGCTTGCGGCATCAGCTATTTGAAAAATCCAATCACTAAATGTTTTTATAATTGGCACACGATCATCTTTTGGATACATAGCCCAATTCAACTTGTATTGGTTTGATAACTTATCGAGCAATTCCTTTACCAGTAATGGATTGTTCATATGTGCTTCCATTTTACAAGTTTCCATAGTGGAATAAATATTTTTTACACAAAGTGCAAATTCAATCATGGATTCCAATTTATCTTTAGGCTGAGGCAATTTTCTTGCCTTTTCAATTACCCGTTCCAAAATAATTCATACTTTAAGCACATTCTTAAAGTATGAATTATTGCTGGCACCATCGTAGGCAACATCAGCTTACTCTTCACAAGTTCCTTTGCTCTCCCCTTTAGGCATGATTGCAGACGAATTAAATTCTCTGTGTAAGAATAAGCCGCTACTGAAGTACTGGTTTCAAAGGAACTAATAAACAACGGCCAGTCGTCAGGATCCCCATTAATATTAGGTAAATCATAGGAAATTGCTTGACGTGCTGCTAGTTGCGATGACGTAGGCCCTGCCATAAAATTCAAATTATTGGACACATTGAAAGGATTTTGTTGAAACTGTACACTTTCATCCATTTGGGATAAAATTTTATATTTCTTTTCAAGAAATTCTTGTTGTAAGCGTTGTTGCTCTTCTAAAAATTTAAACTGTAAATCCGCATGAGGTGAAAAGGTGACAGTTTGTTGGTTTTTATTTATTTTTTGTTGGTTTTTATCAAATGGAAATGAAAATGAATGTGTAGGTGCAGTGGATGTTGTTGGTTTCGTTGGGTCTCCAATAGAGTAAATAACCCGCATTTTTCTGTTGTTCTGTTGGACGTGAAATGGTGCATTAACATCTGTGCATGGTCAGGGTAGGTTCCTATTGACAGTTTCTGTGGTTGTCTTACTCGCCGTTTGCTGCTTCTTTCCTGTTATTGTCGGTGACGATGCTGCTTGTGGCTGACTCAGTAGACCCATAGAATTACCAATAGGTGGATTATTATCTGCAATAGGTGTCTTGCTTCCTCCTGAGGCTTCATCACTGCGTAAATTACAACCTTCACAACTCCAACTCTCATCAGCTACTCCACTGTTTACAGCAACACAATCAAAATGGTACAACTGATCGCAGTTGTCACATTGTACCATTCGATCATTATCTACTGCTTTACATTTTTTGCAGTTAAAACTCTTTTACAGAAATTTCAATTTCACTCATTTTCTGTGGCGCAGTTGTTCGGTCAGAACAATAAAGATAATTTTCATTTCTTTTTATATTATATTTTATATTTCTATTCCTATTCCTATTTCATTGAATTAATTCTTTTACTTTGTCGCTCTAACTTGCCCTTGAACTGTATAAATTTATAATATACATAAGTACATACATGTTAACATGCATATAATCCTAACGGGAATGCATTTCTACATTTCTACATTTTATACGTATTGCAAGTTGTTTTAAAATAATAAAGAGTAGTACTTCTTAAACAGTCGCACAATAAAGTTACTTATTCAAAATCAATTCTCGCTCGTTATTTCATTTAATGTTTTTTTTTTTTTTTGCTTTTGCTCATACATTAAATTGGCGACCGTGACAGGACTCCTTTAAATTAAAAGACTTAAAATAAAAAAATTAAATTAAACTGTGTCCGATAATTACAACAAAGAGAAAAAAAAAACCTATTAAATATAAAGTGGAAAACAAACACAAAAATTCAAACATCGTTTTTTTTCTTCTCCAAAAATCAACATACAAACATCGTCATCGTTTGCATCTTTGCATTCAACATTCTTCTCATCGTGTAATCATCATCACTATCAGCTAACTGCAATTTCTTCTCAGCATCATAGTCGTCATCGCTTGAAGCCCAACAACTACCATCATCGTCATCATTAACTTCAATATATTTGCTGTCGCCGCTTGTGTCTGCGCATAGCACTTCATTTCAAACTTCATTTCTCTTCGCTGCTAATATACATCAATCATCACATAACCAACTATATTACCATCGTTTACCATTTGCTAGTCGTCGTCCTCTGCCACATTTTGTTCATCAACACAGTAAGTTATTTATACTCTTAAACAACAACAGCAAGAATTAACTCTTGGAACATTGCGCTTGCTAATAAGCATTAAACCAATACGCACACGTACAAACACATATAGGAAAATTAATTTGATTGAAAACAAAATTTGAAAATTAGTGTTGGCACTAGTGACAGTGTTGGGCCTTTTGATTATTGTTGGTACTTTTTGAACAACAAATAGTACTTTTTTCAACAGTAATTAGTACTTTTCAACTACATGTGGTAATTATTTAAAAATTTTTAATTTTTTTGAAACTTACTGAAATTTACTTAATTTTTATCAACTTTAAATTACATTTTACGGCAACATGAACAACGATAATACCGATGTGGGAAACGTTTCGCTTGCTGCTCTAAAGCAACAACGGTCAACAATGAAACGAAATATAACCCACATGAAAAACATAATTGAAAAAAATGGAAAGTTCATCGGATTATACAATTCTCGAGTGTCGGCTGCAGATTTTAGAATCTTATTTTAAACAAATTAGTCATATTCAATCGCAGATTGAGAAGTTGACGAGACTGATACCAGTCGATCCGACCTCGAAGAACTGTTTATTTCGGCCAAGGCACCAGTGCTTTAATAAATAAAAAATGTAGTTCAAGTGATGTTGAGCAAAGTTTTTTGAATGTTACGCAATCTTTGCCAATACATCAACACCGTTTGCCTCAAATAAAGCTACCGAAGTTCGATGGGAAGTATTCAGAATTTTCGCGATTTTTGAGCACCTTCAATACGTTGGTCCACAACGAATCAAGCATCCCTACGATCGACAAATTTAATTATTTGCTTAATTGTTTGTCAGGGCAAGCCTTGGCACGTATAGAATCCTTTCAAGTGACCGATTCAAATTACCAGAAAGCATTGGATAGTTTAATCGCGCGATATGATAACAAATCGTTAATATTCCTTGATCACATTAACTTTTCTATACCATCCATGACTAAACCGAATGCTGCTTCGCTACGCTCAATTATTGACAATGTTTCTGCTCTACGGAGTTCCTTGCTGTCATTAGGGTCTGAGCTAGATGTGATTAGGGTCTGAGCTATATGTGTGAACATATTGTCTTATCGAAGATAGATGAAGAATCAAAAAGGACTTATGACGAAAAACAAGATTTTAAAATTTTGCCATCATGGGATCGTTGCTTCGAAGTCCTTAGTTGTCGTTGCCAGTTTCTAGAAAGCCGCAATACACAGTTGGATTCATCTCATCTTCGACACAATAAATCTAAGCAACTTGTCAAGCGTACAGGGTCATCGTTTGTTGTATCAAGTACCTCTTGTGAGTATTGCAAGACTAACGATCATTTTATTGGAGGCTGCCCTAGGTATTTATCGCTACCTGTAGTTCGTCGATTTGAATTTATTAAAGCTTCAAAGCTCTGTATCAACTGCCTTAAAAAAGGACATATGGTCTCTCGGTGTCCATCAAAATCTCGCTGTCGCACTTGCAGGGTTTCGCATCACACGTCTCTTTACAATTCACATAATCAGCCAGCCAATAGCACAGGCATTTCTTCGCATCAACACCATTCTTCCTCGTCTTCGAATCCTTCGTTTCAACGTACTTTTTCGTCGCAGCCATCAGCTCAACCTTTTGGTACCTCATCGTCTCAACTATCTTTTTTATCATCAAACCAACCATCATCGTCCCCACACGCTAATCCATCCTCAAGCCATCTTACTCAGTTTTCGTCGTTTGTCACACGTAGTTGTCGAATAAATTTGCTTCCTACAGCTATTATTTTTATAAAAGATTCATTTGGTACTCTACAACCTCTTCGTGCCCTACTCGATTCTTGTTCTGAAGTTAATCTTATAACACAAAAGGCTGCTAATCTTCGTCCTAAACAGAATAGAACTACTCAAGAAATTTCTGGCATTTCGAATATTCGCACCCAATTGAAGCATTTTGTAACAGCCACAATTAAATCACGCGTGTCTGACTTTGAGTGGACTACAAGTTTCTTGGTGACAAAATCAATTTCATCACAGCATCCAGCTGAACCAATTAAAGCATCAAACTGGAGCATCCCAAATGGTCTTGAAGTTGCAGATCCACAATTTCACATACCTCAACGTATCGATGTCCTTTTAAGTTCAGACATTTTCTTTGAGTTGCTCCTTGACGGAAAAATTTCTCCTGGCAATGGACTACCCTGCTTCATAAACACTTCGCTCGGTTGGGTCATTGGTGGCAGCATAAATAATCAACATCACCAGCGTCCATTATCGTGTAACTTCATGACAAAAATGATGACCTGGATTCATTGCTAAGAGCCTTTTGGGAAATCGAAGAATTTAGTCAACATTCATGAATGTGTAGGTGCAGTGGATGTTGTTGGTTTCGTTGGGTCTCCAATAGAGTAAATAACCCGCATTTTTCTGTTGTTCTGTTGGACGTGAAATGGTGCATTAACATCTGTGCATGGTCAGGGTAGGTTCCTATTGACAGTTTCTGTGGTTGTCTTACTCGCCGTTTGCTGCTTCTTTCCTGTTATTGTCGGTGACGATGCTGCTTGTGGCTGACTCAGTAGACCCATAGAATTACCAATAGGTGGATTATTATCTGCAATAGGTGTCTTGCTTCCTCCTGAGGCTTCATCACTGCGTAAATTACAACCTTCACAACTCCAACTCTCATCAGCTACTCCACTGTTTACAGCAACACAATCAAAATGGTACAACTGATCGCAGTTGTCACATTGTACCATTCGATCATTATCTACTGCTTTACATTTTTTGCAGTTAAAACTCTTTTACAGAAATTTCAATTTCACTCATTTTCTGTGGCGCAGTTGTTCGGTCAGAACAATAAAGATAATTTTCATTTCTTTTTATATTATATTTTATATTTCTATTCCTATTCCTATTTCATTGAATTAATTCTTTTACTTTGTCGCTCTAACTTGCCCTTGAACTGTATAAATTTATAATATACATAAGTACATACATGTTAACATGCATATAATCCTAACGGGAATGCATTTCTACATTTCTACATTTTATACGTATTGCAAGTTGTTTTAAAATAATAAAGAGTAGTACTTCTTAAACAGTCGCACAATAAAGTTACTTATTCAAAATCAATTCTCGCTCGTTATTTCATTTAATGTTTTTTTTTTTTTTTGCTTTTGCTCATACATTAAATTGGCGACCGTGACAGGACTCCTTTAAATTAAAAGACTTAAAATAAAAAAATTAAATTAAACTGTGTCCGATAATTACAACAAAGAGAAAAAAAAACCTATTAAATATAAAGTGGAAAACAAACACAAAAATTCAAACATCGTTTTTTTTCTTCTCCAAAAATCAACATACAAACATCGTCATCGTTTGCATCTTTGCATTCAACATTCTTCTCATCGTGTAATCATCATCACTATCAGCTAACTGCAATTTCTTCTCAGCATCATAGTCGTCATCGCTTGAAGCCCAACAACTACCATCATCGTCATCATTAACTTCAATATATTTGCTGTCGCCGCTTGTGTCTGCGCATAGCACTTCATTTCAAACTTCATTTCTCTTCGCTGCTAATATACATCAATCATCACATAACCAACTATATTACCATCGTTTACCATTTGCTAGTCGTCGTCCTCTGCCACATTTTGTTCATCAACACAGTAAGTTATTTATACTCTTAAACAACAACAGCAAGAATTAACTCTTGGAACATTGCGCTTGCTAATAAGCATTAAACCAATACGCACACGTACAAACACATATAGGAAAATTAATTTGATTGAAAACAAAATTTGAAAATTAGTGTTGGCACTAGTGACAGTGTTGGGCCTTTTGATTATTGTTGGTACTTTTTGAACAACAAATAGTACTTTTTTCAACAGTAATTAGTACTTTTCAACTACATGTGGTAATTATTTAAAAATTTTTAATTTTTTTGAAACTTACTGAAATTTACTTAATTTTTATCAACTTTAAATTACATTTTACGGCAACATGAACAACGATAATACCGATGTGGGAAACGTTTCGCTTGCTGCTCTAAAGCAACAACGGTCAACAATGAAACGAAATATAACCCACATGAAAAACATAATTGAAAAAAATGGAAAGTTCATCGGATTATACAATTCTCGAGTGTCGGCTGCAGATTTTAGAATCTTATTTTAAACAAATTAGTCATATTCAATCGCAGATTGAGAAGTTGACGAGACTGATACCAGTCGATCCGACCTCGAAGAACTGTTTATTTCGGCCAAGGCACCAGTGCTTTAATAAATAAAAAATGTAGTTCAAGTGATGTTGAGCAAAGTTTTTTGAATGTTACGCAATCTTTGCCAATACATCAACACCGTTTGCCTCAAATAAAGCTACCGAAGTTCGATGGGAAGTATTCAGAATTTTCGCGATTTTTGAGCACCTTCAATACGTTGGTCCACAACGAATCAAGCATCCCTACGATCGACAAATTTAATTATTTGCTTAATTGTTTGTCAGGGCAAGCCTTGGCACGTATAGAATCCTTTCAAGTGACCGATTCAAATTACCAGAAAGCATTGGATAGTTTAATCGCGCGATATGATAACAAATCGTTAATATTCCTTGATCACATTAACTTTTCTATACCATCCATGACTAAACCGAATGCTGCTTCGCTACGCTCAATTATTGACAATGTTTCTGCTCTACGGAGTTCCTTGCTGTCATTAGGGTCTGAGCTAGATGTGATTAGGGTCTGAGCTATATGTGTGAACATATTGTCTTATCGAAGATAGATGAAGAATCAAAAAGGACTTATGACGAAAAACAAGATTTTAAAATTTTGCCATCATGGGATCGTTGCTTCGAAGTCCTTAGTTGTCGTTGCCAGTTTCTAGAAAGCCGCAATACACAGTTGGATTCATCTCATCTTCGACACAATAAATCTAAGCAACTTGTCAAGCGTACATCGTTTGTTGTATCAAGTACCTCTTGTGAGTATTGCAAGACTAACGATCATTTTATTGGAGGCTGCCCTAGGTATTTATCGCTACCTGTAGTTCGTCGATTTGAATTTATTAAAGCTTCAAAGCTCTGTATCAACTGCCTTAAAAAAGGACATATGGTCTCTCGGTGTCCATCAAAATCTCGCTGTCGCACTTGCAGGGTTTCGCATCACACGTCTCTTTACAATTCACATAATCAGCCAGCCAATAGCACAGGCATTTCTTCGCATCAACACCATTCTTCCTCGTCTTCGAATCCTTCGTTTCAACGTACTTTTTCGTCGCAGCCATCAGCTCAACCTTTTGGTACCTCATCGTCTCAACTATCTTTTTTATCATCAAACCAACCATCATCGTCCCCACACGCTAATCCATCCTCAAGCCATCTTACTCAGTTTTCGTCGTTTGTCACACGTAGTTGTCGAATAAATTTGCTTCCTACAGCTATTATTTTTATAAAAGATTCATTTGGTACTCTACAACCTCTTCGTGCCCTACTCGATTCTTGTTCTGAAGTTAATCTTATAACACAAAAGGCTGCTAATCTTCGTCCTAAACAGAATAGAACTACTCAAGAAATTTCTGGCATTTCGAATATTCGCACCCAATTGAAGCATTTTGTAACAGCCACAATTAAATCACGCGTGTCTGACTTTGAGTGGACTACAAGTTTCTTGGTGACAAAATCAATTTCATCACAGCATCCAGCTGAACCAATTAAAGCATCAAACTGGAGCATCCCAAATGGTCTTGAAGTTGCAGATCCACAATTTCACATACCTCAACGTATCGATGTCCTTTTAAGTTCAGACATTTTCTTTGAGTTGCTCCTTGACGGAAAAATTTCTCCTGGCAATGGACTACCCTGCTTCATAAACACTTCGCTCGGTTGGGTCATTGGTGGCAGCATAAATAATCAACATCACCAGCGTCCATTATCGTGTAACTTCATGACAAAAATGATGACCTGGATTCATTGCTAAGAGCCTTTTGGGAAATCGAAGAATTTTGTCAACATTCATCTACGCTCACTGAAGAAGAAAAGCTATGCGAAGAGCATTTCGTTCAAAATACTATTTTTGTTCCTAGCGGTCGAGTACAGGTACGATTACCATTTAAATCTAATTTTAAACAAATTCATAGTTCAGTGAAACAGCGCGTCGGCTTTTTTTATATTTAGAAAAGCGACTTTCGAAAGATGACATTTTACAATAAATGTATTGCGAGTTTATGGATGAATATATTCGCCTCGGTCATATGTCACTCGTTAGCTTCAACAGCTTGAAATCTTCGTATTACGTTATACCTCATCATCCCGTTTTACGTCTTCAAAGCACCACAACAAAACTTCGAGTGGTCTTCGACGCTTCGTGTCGCACATCAACAAATATTTCATTAAACGGAGCCCTAATGATCGGTCCAACAATACAACAGGAACTAATAATAACAATTTTATATTCTCGTTTAAATAAATTAGCCCTTTCTGCTGATATATGCAAAATGTATTGACAATTCTTGGTAGACGAAAAAGATTGCAACTTCCAGTTGATTTTCTGGAGGAAAAGTGTTCATGATCCAATCAGGCTATACAAGTTAAACACAGTAACTTACGGTACATCAGCTGCTCCTTTTCTAGCACTAAGAAGTTTATTCTTTATCGCTGATTTCTATAAAAATCAATTTCCTGTTGGCTCTGAAACACTCAAGCAAGGTTTATACGTCGATGACTTGCTCACGGGGGCAGATAATCTTTTCGACCTTTCGATCAAAAAAGGTAAAATTATCGAAATTTTGCGAAGAGGTGGCGGGGATTATCGAAGTGGAATTCAAAGTGCCCAAACATCGCTTCATATAATGGTGAACTGCATTTAAAAACAAATGGTGAATATATCACAAAGGCTCTTGGGATGTCCTGGAAGCCTAAAGAAGATGTTTTCTGTTTTCGTTTCAATTTGCTAACCATTGCAGTTCCCACCAAAAGATCCGTTTTGTCAACTGTCGCAGGAATTTTTGATGTACTTAATATCATGCAAGATTCTGATGCAAGACATGTGGAGGCAAAAATTAGATTGGGATACACCACTTAATCCACGCTTATCGAATTGCTGGAAACAAATTGAAGAAAGTCTTCCCTATATCATGAAAATCGAACTGCCAAGATTTGTAAGTACATCTATACAAGCAAAATTTGATAACCATGGATTTGCAGTTGCCTCTCAATTGGCATATGGTTGTTGTCTTTATATTCGTGTTTGCACTAACAACCAATTCGAATCAACCTTGCTTGAGGCTAAGTCGAAAGTAGCACCAGTTGTTAATCAATCCGTGCCTCGTTTAGAACTATGTGCCGCCCTACTATTGAGTCGAACATGGGATAAAATTAAAGCTAAATTTAGCCGTCTCAATTATCGAATTTTCTTTTGGTCAGACTCAAAAATTGTCTTAAATTGGCTCACTAATCATTCTTCGTCGTACGTTTGTTTTGTCGCTAATCGTATTTCAGAAATACAACACCTGACTCATAATATTCCTTGGAGATATGTGCCTTCAAAGCAAAACCCAGCAGATATAGTCTCCAGAGGCTGTCTCGCAAATGATCTCGTTAATTCAATATGGTTTACCGGACCTAAATTTCTTACAGAGCTAGAGGCAAGTTGGCCCAGGGCAATATCGAAAACACAGAGCTACCACAACAAGAAAGAAAAAAATCTCTACTCAAAACTACCATCGTTACCGAATCAATCATCAACTATTTATGTTCTCGACACTCGTCATACCCTTGCATACTTCGTATTATTGCTTATATTTATCGTGTTTTTAAAAAACAAATTCGCAATCAGTTTATAACACCTGAAGAGCTACAATCATCGTTTTACAAAATTATTTATCACATTCAACACTCAACATATCAAGAAGAATTTCAGCTGCTCAATAAAGGAAAGAATTTAAAACCAAGTCTTCAAAGGCTCACCCCATTTTTGGACAACATAGAATGCTTCGGTTCAAGTTTACCAATCATTCGTGCAGGCGGCCGGCTAGCAAATGTACCACTTTCATTTGAAACCAAAATCCCGGCGCTTTTACTAAAGGATCCTCGATTTACAAAAATCTTCGTCGAATATCTTCATCGCAAACACCTCCATTCTGGTTCTAAAGCGCTCCTAGGGATTCTTCGTCAGCAAGTCTGGATAATAAATGCTAGAGTAATTGTAAGAAAAGTGGTTCGAAGTTGCGTGCTCTGTTTTAAATATAATCCTCGTTTACTACAGCAAATAATGGGTAATCTTCCCGCAGATCGATTCAAGGCTCAACGTCCATTCCTAGTTTCGGGTGTCGACTTTCGTGGTCCTTTCTACACGTCTTATCGAATTCAGCGAAAGGCACCTTATTAGACTTATGTCGCTATTTTTGTCTGTTTTTCCTCCAAAGCAATTCACATTGAGTTAGCTTCTGATCTATCGACTAATATGTTTCTTTTATGTTTAAAAAGGTTCATCAGCAGACGTGGTATACCTCAGACGGTTTATTGTGATAATGCGACAAATTTTGTTGGGGCCAGTTCCAAGCTTCAAGAATTTAAGCAGTGCTTCTTCAATGATGACAACATTAAACAGCTCATGCATTTCAGCGCCATCACCGGCTTCAAGTTTTCGTTTTTCTGTCCGCGTTCTCCACACTTCGGTGGCCTGATCGAAGTAGAAGCGATTCTAAATTCTCGGCCATTAGCACCAAGATCTTATGATCCAAATGATGGTGAAGCGTTGACTCCTGCCCATTTGCTAATTGGTTCATCTTTGATGGCACTTCCAGACGAAACATTGATTGATAGCAACATTAAATACCTAAAGCGATGGCAACTCGTAACGTATCTCAAGCAGCAGTTCTGGCTACAATGGCTCCGTGACTATGTGTTAGACTTACAACAAAAGTAGTTCAAAATCAAAGAAAATGTAAGAGAAGGAGCTCTAGTAATCATACACGATGATAATCTTCCACCTCAGCAATGGGTCTTGGCTCGTATTATTAAGGCGTTCCCAGGTAGTGACGGAAAAGTAAGAGTGGCAGACTTAAAAACATCCAAAGGGATTCTTCGGCGATCCATCCACAAAATCGCACCTTTACCAATCGAAGCTAATTAAAAGTGCCTTTTAATGGGGGCAGTATGTTCGGTCAGAACAATAAAGATAATTGTTATTTCTTTTTATATTATATTTTGTATTTCTATTTCATTAAATTAATTAATTTTACTTTGTCGCTCTAACTTGCCCTTGAACTGTATAAATTTATAATATACATAAGTACATACATGTTAACATGCATATAATCCTAACGGGAATGCATTTCTACATTTTATACGTATTGCAAGTTGTTTTAAAATAATAAAAAGTAGTAGTTCTTGGACAATCGCACAATAAAGTTACTTAGTCAAAATCAATTCTCGCTCGTTATTTCATTTAATGTTTTTTTTTTTGCTTTTGCTCATACAGCAGTGTTGAAGTTTAATATGTATTTTTAAAACAAATAATAAAATTTATTCTTGAAGAACTTATAACTTTATTTTTATTACTACCGAAATAAAAAAAATTGTTTTAAAGATTGTTATTTTAGTCTTTTATCAAGACACGGTATTTAATTAAAACACAAAATTTTTAACAGCACTCAATAATTATTAATTTTATTATTTAAACTTTAAGTTTTATTAATATGCATTTAGCGAAAGATAGAGAGCTTTAAAACAATTTTGTAGGCTTCCGTGCCTTTGATCAAACTGAATTTAAAAAATGTAAAAATATTTTAAAAACTAGCTTTGGAGGCCTACGTGATAAAAAAGTAAGGACCGTTAGGTTTTATGTACAAGTTATTTTAGAATACATTTCAAAGGAAAACTTAATATAAATCTGTGCATGCATATGTGTATGTACATGTAAATACATATGTATGTATGTTGATGCGAATAAATATAAAAATAACTTTACAGAAGTAAATAGGAAATTTGCAAATTTAAGAAAAGTAAGGGAAGCATCCCAACAATAAGTAATACAATTATAAATAATAATTATTTGGTTTAATTCATTTATAAGAAATAAGATAATTTATGATCTTGTAGAATTCGGCGGCAACACATACATTAGGGTAGGCAATAAATATATTTTGGCCAGTAGCATATAAACTTGCATTGATGTATAATACTACGATATCCAGAGATCCCTTAGTAGCGCATAAGTTCTCCCACAGTTTATTTTAACGTGATCTGACCAGTCCAGTTGTCTGTTGAATATCACGCCAAGATTCTACGCAGTATCTACAAAACATAGTACTATTGTTAATTGTTATTGGCGAAAGACAAATGGCTATGTCTGTTGTTGGGCCGTTGATGAGAGCTGGTAATTGTTTAAGTTTTATACTTAAACCGTTTGCAGATGCCCAAATATGAATTTGTTGCATGTCATGGTTCATTAGGCGTATAAGATTAGGTGCTTCTGATATGTCACAACTTACATAGAATTGTACATCATCAGCATACATTTGTATTTTACAATATTTCACTTGCATAGGCAGATCATTTGCATAAATATAATGTAATAGTGGTTCAAGTATCGAGCCCTGTGGTACCCCTCTGGTCATTAAGCAGCTTTTGGACACATTAGTATCATGGCAAACACTTTGACTTCTATCATATAGATACGATGCTAATAGTTTCAATGTAGTTAAGGAGAAATTACACATGTGTTTCAATTTTAGGCTAAGAATCGAATGGTGGACAGTGTCAAATGCTTTGGAATGATCGAGCAATATAAGAAATGACATAGTTTGGCGTTTATCAATTTTTCTCAAAGACTTTTAAAAGATATGGGAGTATTGCAATAGGGAGAGAGCTGTTATCAGATTTTAGTATTGGTATCACTTTGGCATGTTTCCACTCCTTTGGGAACGTAGAAGTTGTTATTATCACATTAAAAAGATGTGTTAAGTAAATCAGTGTACAGGGAAGTGTAAGTTTGATGAAACTCGGATGCAATACATCATAACCAATAGCATTCGATTTGATATAGAAAATTGATTCAAGACATGCTCTTGCATAAGAAGCTCAAAATTAAATAGATTTGTTTGTTGATGATTTAAACGGAAATTATAAAAATTTTCATTTATTGGAGGCATAGGTATATGTGCAAATTGGTGGTTTAATTGGTTTACATCAATATTGTTGCTACGATATACTATACCCATTTTATGAATTTCTATCCATTTACTTCGAGAGTCAATCACTTTTTGAAACCTTTTTTGGTAGAACACAGACTTTTCTGATCTTATTTTTGAGTTAACGGCTTTGAAGCACTTCCACCTTTTGGTGGTTTCTCATTTTGTATAATTCGTCGTTTGATGGGTACCTATTTATGATAAAGATATTGGAGATTTTGCGTCAGAAAATTTAATTTTTCATCAATTGTGGGCACGAAAAAGAAATCACTCCAATTTATAGCCCATAATTCGGTGTCATGTGTCAAGTGAATGATGGTCAAATTTTTAAAATCTCTATATTCTAAAATATGTGGTTCCGTGTTATTAATAATTTTAAAATCATATGCGAAATACAACAAATCATGCTTTGAGAACATAGATGCTGACAACTGATCAAATAATAGTAGACAAGTGTCATGGTTAACGAAACAGAGATCAAGTAATGTATTTGAAGTTGACGTGTAGTGGGTTGGTATATGTTTGTTAACAAGTTTAGTCCTATAGAGCTGATGTCTTCAACTACACTATTGTCTTCAAGAATATTTGCATTAAAATCACCAGTCAATACAACATCGTCATAGCCAAGAGTAAGACATCTCAGCTTTTCCATAAAGGAGTCCAGTATAATATTTTTATTTGGCCTATATATAGTCCCAAACAACAATTTTTCACTATGATTACATATTTCGACAAATATTTTGAGACCAGAAACATTTTTTGACAGCAGTCTGATTATAACAATTAAATTTTCCCAAGAGCCACCCCTCATATTCAAAATCATCACCAAAGATATATGTTACAACAATGCAAACAAATTTTATAATTTTGAAAAGCAATATACATGTTTTGTAATTAACATTAGAGCAGAAAGAATAAAATTTATAAGTAATAAAAATGTTTGATATTAAACTAAGAATAGAAAAATAGAGATCTAAAATCAATATTCTAAAGAACAATATTAAACAATATGTGATGTATTACCAAGCGATCGAAAAAATTGGTCCAACATATCTAGTCCATCAATTCGAATCGGCTCATTATTTTCAATGGTTCTCACGGTGCGTAAACGCAGCTGCTACCGCTTTATCCTTTTTAAGTCGATGTGCTCGTAGGAATAATCTATGGTTTTCAGGCGTAAGGTTTTCATTTATGTAGAATGGCATTGAGCAGTTAAAGCCAATTGAATTCAAGCGTAGTGGATCCTTATTATTTCTAATATCTATTACAAACTAAAGCTAAAGTCTATTACAAACTTTAGCACATAGTTTCTATCATACGAACTATTAAATAAAACGATAATGGATGAATCTGGGGTTTTGACAACGTTCTGGTTTTTATTTATGTATCTATTGTTTTTGTTTATTTTTACGCGGAAAGCTTCTTTCACAACAGGGGGACTAATATGAATAGAATTGCAAATAGCCTTAAACATTTCAAAAAGATTTTCTTTATTTGTATAGGGAATACCACTTCTGCGTATATCATGTGACACATGTAAGTTTTCTTCTTTTCTTAAATATTTTTTTAAGTTTTCGATTTCCTTTCTTAGATCGTCTGCTTCATTTATTTCTACTATTATTTTGTTCGATGTTCTTTCTTTTATTTCTTGTACCACTGATTCAAAAATCGTGACACTCACTTAAATTGATTAATTCCCAAGCAGTAACGTTTAATCTTATATCCATCTCACTTAAGAGACGATCTTCACACTCACGGAACATTGTTTGTATGGTTGTTTGTAATTGTTCTGTTAGCTTATCAAATCATTTATCAATTACTTGTAAGAGCCTGAAAATGGTTTTACACGGCGTGTATTTGTCATATGACTTCTGGTACCACAAAAAGCATAAAATAACAAAATATCAAGTTGGCATTACAGGATGTCAGATGCTTTGTCACATCAAAATAGAACACGTTCTAAATGAAAAATGTCATATGTATTGTACACATGGAAAATACACATGTTATGTTTGAAAGGGTTCACACGACGTGTATAGAATTTACACACGGAAAAGTGACAAGTAATATGACAAATACACGCCGTGTAAAACCACTTTTATCGAAGAATTTGTATTTGGTAAATAAAGAGATTCACTGTTTATATTATGTCGCATTTTTGTTTTGTATTCAATAAGAGAAGTTTGGATAACACCTCTCAATCTTTTTTTCGCGGCAGAGATTGATATATCCATAATGCTTGAAACTGGTTTCTGAAGTTGTTTTTGCTGTTTGGTAAATTTTTTATTTTTGTTTATATTTTTGTTATGACTTCTTAGTTTAGCTTTATACATTGATCTTTTATTTTAGATTTTGGTTTTTGTATCTTCTATTTTAATGTGTCTATTTTTTTGCATTAAATTACATCCAAAGAAAATTGAAAGTGCCGACAATTATTTTGTTACCAACTTCCGAGCATCTATGCAGAAACTCACACCAACCGACACCGCCCACCATTCAACGCCTCCAGCATTCATTTCGAGAAATATGCTGATTTCATCCCATGTTTTCCTGCGAAACAATTCGATCCGACTATCCGTAACAAATCCATACGATGGTCCATATTTAGTAATTAAACGCTACAAATATTTTTTACATAGTAAAAAATTTTGTATTTTTTTTGTATTTTACATAGTAAAAAATATTTGTATCGATCGTCTAAAACAAGCTTTTTTAATAAATACCGACCTTAACGAAAACCCATCAACAGGGAATACACCATCAAGTCAGCCGCTACAACTTGGAAACTCAGCCAACCGTGAAGTAAAACCCTCTCAAACGGTAGTAAGATTCCAACATGCAGAAAACTCATTTAAGACTTCTTCCAGTAGCCGATGTATTCAAATCCCTGCCAGATTCAGGTAATCTCACGCCATCGGGGGAAGTAATGTGGCGGCTTATTATTTAATGCAACCATGCACACAGTACACGGTCGTTTGGTAACAATAAAAATAAGAACAAAAAAGAATACCAACTGACTTCCCACTCTGAGTTTGTCTCTCGCGTTGTTACGCCGTTTAGTATATGTAAATTAAAATAAAAATTAAAATAGTTTTAAATAAATTACGTGCGAGAGCACGTTTTTGCCCTTTGGGTACGTAGTCCTTAAAAGTCAGTTAGTTTAAGTGCATTAAAAGTTAGTGAGTTGTCAATAGAGTATGTATCTATGCATGAATGTATGTATGTATTTAGGTAGGCATGTATGTATATATGTGTGTATGTACCCTGTAGGAGAATAGGCGATAATTGCCTTAAAAACTACGGACAGACATTGTAGCGAAAGCAATCAGCAATACCAACAGAGTATGTAAAGGGTGTTTTTTATAGAGGTATAGAACTATAAGTTGGCATTAATTTTCAAGATGGGGAGCGATTTAACAGCTGTCAAGTGATTTATTCTCAGTTTGGTTTGACAATTCATCATGAATAGACTCACGCCTGAATAGTGCCCGAAACGAGAGTACCGTTGTTCTCGATTTTCATAAGCGAATTTTGTTTAGCGATGAAGCGCACTTCTGGTTGAATGGCTACGTCAACAAACAAAAACGATGGTGGCCAGAACGTTACAGTCAATGGTGATCAGTATAGAGCAATGACTACTAACTTTTTCATTCCTGAATTGAATAACCATGATGTCCAGGAGATGTGGTTTCAACAAGACGGCACAACATGTCACGCAGCTCGTGCCACAATAGATTTATTGAAAGACACGTTTGGTGACAGCCTAAATTCACGTTTTGGACCTGTGAATTGGCCTCCAAGATCTTGTGATTTAACACCGCTAGACTACTTTCTGTGGGGCTATGTAAAGTCATTGGTCTATGCGGATAAGCCACAAACGTTTGACCATTTGGAAGACAACATTCGCCGATGTTATTGCCGATATACGGCCACAAATGTTGGAAAAAGTCATCGAAAATTGGACGTCCAGATTGGACTACATCCGTGCCAGCCGTGGCAGTCATATGCCAGAAATCATATTTAAAATGTAATGCCACAAGATTATCTTTCGGATAAATAAAATTCATGTCAATCGAATAATCCATCGTTGTTTTATTGCAACTTAAAGTTCTATACCTCTATAAAAAACACCCTTTATCTATGCATGAATGTATGAAGGTAGGCATTTATGTATGTATGTGTGTATGTACCCTGTAAGAGAATAGGCGATAGTTGCCTTAAAAACTACTAGTACAATTACTAGAATTACAAAACACTAGTGAAAACAGAGTTCATTACGAAATACTAGTGCTGATGAGTTGTAGTACTTGAAGTAGTTCAAGGGTACCACTTGCAGACTGAAAGAAAATTTGGTTAACATAATAATTTATATTTTAGAATAACTTTTGGAGTTTGATCTTTGAGATTTAGTCTTTGCTTCATTCTATTTTTATAAAGAAAAATAAAATATTTTGAGAAATTCTAATTATCTATTCATATTTTTTTGTGTTTTTAAGAAGAACTGCCATACCACAATAGGCATTTGAAAACTAGTAACAAACTCGTTCAAAAGCACCCAATCGGGTCCATGAGTACTAGTATGCGTCTAGAAAAAAGGTACTAGTGATTTGCCAAACACACTCAATGTTAATTTGAGCATTAAGATGGTATAGGAAAGTTTTCAGTTCATAACTAGTACTGGTGCTTTTTGTACTAGTAAAACACTAGTTAGACACTAGTTCGATCTCTTATAGGGTATGTATGTATGATGTATGTATGCAATCATGTAAATAAATATGTACATATGAACCCAACAAGCAAGCGGTAGTCGACTACGGAAATAATTAATGGTAATTTATTCTTATAGCATACCTGTTCAAGGTACTCGTATACCATATCACGACAAACATCATAAAATGGAGCCTTCAAGTTAAGCACAACTGCATCTAATATGTATTGGAGAAATTCTCCATTGTCATCCGTGCACCACTGCCGTTTACCTAAATATTCATGTGCAGTAAAGAGAATCAAAAACGATTTTGGGATCAACTCATGTACATGTTCTTTTTCATCAATTTTGGTATGAAGTTTACAAGGGCTATCATTCTCTTCTCTGTTGTAATGAAAAATACATTAAGAATACATTAATCTTATACAACATCTGTATAGGAATAAAACTTTACCTTAGAATAAGTTGGTGCAAAATAACCCATAGCCGCTTAAAGTTTAATTCGCGACCATGATTACTATTTTTTTCAAATGTTCCGTCAAATTGATAAACCAAAATACGAACTATGTTTTCAACCATCCGACACAAGTTTTCTTTTTTTAATGCTATAACTTAATAATAATGAATAAACAAATATATAAAATATACGAATATACAAACACAATTTATTTCACTTACCAAAATGGAATCCTTCATTTAAAATAATCGCCTCTATATACGACGTCACAAAGTTTATTATTTGTGCCAGTAATGTACAACGGAATGAGGTTTTACACTCATCTAAATAGTGGGCCACAGCAAAATGGAAACATTTTTCCGACCATATTAAACAGTTCTATCGAATATAAAAAAATTTAATAAAAACTTATATTAATTTATTATTTCTATAATAATTTATTATTTCGAAAGTTTTTTTTTTAACGTGAGATTTTTTAAGAGGACATCCACTGAATTTCCATTATACAAGGGTTATTACAAATCAGGTGAGTTAAGAGCGATTTTATTAAACAAGAATAGAAAAATGTATTTTTAAAACAATTAGGAAACTACATAAGTCTCTTTAAAACATAAGAAACAAATGCGGAGGCTAATTGTAAAATAAAACACAATATTTAACTTTCGTCATAACTGCCAGCATTTTGTGGGTTTTTAGACCATTCAGCACTTTTGACCATAATAATTTGGTCAACTACTATATTGTGAATAACAATCTATACTTATCCATGGGATGATGGGATTATCCATGATGGATATATATATATATATATATATATATATATATATATATATATATATATATATATATATATTCAACAGCATTTGATTTAATACTTAACATTGCATTAACTTATTAACAGTTCTAAAGGAAAAGCCTGCATCAGTAGGTAAATAATTGTTGAAATCTGGCTCAATAATATATATATATATATATATATATATATATATATATATATATATATATTCAACAGCATTTGATTTAATACTTAACATTGCATTAACTTATTAACAGTTCTAAAGGAAAAGCCTGCATCAGTAGGTAAATAATTGTTGAAATCTGGCTCAATAATAAGAGGCATTCTGGAAGTTCTATTAAATTGCTCCGCATTTAAGGATATCGATTGTGTTCCAATTGGAAACAAAGTTAACGCTGGCTCTCATTCTATGTTTCCTAATTATACTTGTTAACTTATTCATATATATTCGGTATAACTGACGGCTATATTCACAATTATAATCTTTGAACGCACGAAAAGCAAAATTACGTTGTTTTCTAGCTCTGTTTATTTCTGGATTATCCATCCAATCATTATATTGCGCTTGCTTTACTCTCTTTAATTGTACATTTTGGCTAAAGTCCTCAGTTACAGCCGAATTCAAGTAAGAAACTTGATCATCTATTGAGTAACTTTCATATATATCAGAAAAATCTATAGATTGAAATTGATGCAAACGTTGCTCTAAATTTAAAGAAATATAATCACTATACAAAAATTCTGGCGCAACTCTTTCAAGACTTATATCATATGACATACATATGACGGCATGTCTTGAATTTAATACTGGCATCTGATACTGAGTCGCACTTTTAAGTAAGTAAGGTTCTGAAACCATAAAAAATCAATCAAGGAAGCACAACAACAGTTTGAAGTGAAATGCGTAGGTAAGCAATTGTGAATTACAGATAAATTTGAACTCATACAAAAGTTCCTCATTAATTCGGCTTTTCCTACTTGAAATAAATTTGTGTTAAAATCACCCATCAAAATTATGTTCGGATAGCGAGAAGCTACATCACTCAGAAAATTATCAGTAGACTTAAAGTTTCCATGCGGTAAATATACTACACCCAGAACAATTTTTTTCAGTTCATTCAGCCTTATCTCAATAAATAAACTTTCAATAATAGTTTTTTCAATAAATTCATATACAACTTTTGCCCTAACCTTTTCTGAAATATAAAGACATACACCTCCAGCTCGAGACTAAAGTCTGCCATTTCTGAAAATTTGATACCCAAAATAAAACTGCTTTATAATTATAGCCTCCAGCGTATTTAAAATATAAAAATTCTCTAAAGGTTTGTTCATAAGAATTTGAACAAACATATATATAAATACTTGCGTACTTAATGGTAAATCTTTTTCTTTTATTAATACTACAATAAAAAACTAATAAAATATGGTATGTCCACAATACTATGTACAAACATACATATCGCCCCACAAAACTGTGATTTTTAAGAATGCTTGGCTTACCAATACATTGTATTCAATGGTTGGCCAAGCAATTGCAATTCACAATAATCATCAATAAATTGTTTAAACAAACTTTATTCCTAAGAATTGTAAAATAGAACAATAAACTCGTAAAACTAAGATTAGTAAAATTATTTAAGTAAACTTTATTCCTAAGAATTTTAAACTGGAGCAATAAACTCATAAATAGCCTAAGCAAATATTATTACAATATACTTTCCAGAAATTTTATTGAAAACTCATAAAATTTGGAATAAACAAAATTTTGTAATTATAGATAAGAACTTTTTACACAATAAAGTCAGTATTGAACTCACCACCAAAATCTTCTTTTTATCGAATCCTTGTTCAAACATTTAATTCTTTATCAGGTATATAATCCTTGTACCATGTTTCACTTATGCCGAACTTTTCTTAAGCAAGTATTTAACTTCGCAAAATTTAATAGAACTTTCTCTGTGGACTAAGCTCTGAGCATTATGTTAAATTATTATTTATAAGAGTGCTGTCAAACAGTGAACCCAAATTGTCAAACATAACTATATTTCAATACTCCTAATATTTGTGCAATTAATTTTATATATTTCCCATAAATGTTTCCAATCAAATACATTTAATAATAAAAAAAACAAATCACTGCTGTAGGAATTTAAAATAGTGTTTTATCAACTAAATAATCCGAATAATGAAAAAACGCATTTAGTTTTATAAAAAAAGGTAAAATTTACATTTTAAAATCAAACAAATCTGGAAACATCTGAAACAAAAAACAAATAATTCCAAAACTCAAGAAAATCAATTGTAAAGTAAAAAGAAATGTTAGTAAAAGAAAAAGTAAGAAAAAATAAAAAATTTAATGTTAGCAATAATGTTGACAATATGTAAAACAAGTCAAAGAGAACCACTAGTTACATGTTAAATTTTAATTGAGTACGCTTGATTTGAGAAATGTGCACATACATATGTACATATTATAGATATTTTGTTGTAAATGTTGTTTGACGTACTTATGTTTCTATGTGCATACATTTATTTGTTTTAACACAAGGCACATTCTCAACAGGTAGACTCGCGCAAAAAAAACGTACAACTCTAATGGTGTTCTGCATACATATTTTATTATTCCTTAACTACTACAACATCACCTTCTTCTACTTTGCCATCATGGTAGTAAAATTTTACTTTCGGTGTATCCCAGTTTAGCATTTCAAAGCGTTGAATTTTTTTATCTTTAATTAATTTACGGTAATACCGGAAATTGGAAACCCGTGGTGTGTGATGATAATTAATGTCGACTCTTGATTGCAGTTTTTCAGTTAATATTATCTGATTCAGTTTTAAATCATATTTGCTACGATAGCCCGTCATTACCAAATCTCTGTTGAGAACGTTGTTAAATTTTATCAGAACTTCAGACTTTTTTCCAATCCATAAACACAAGTGCAAATCAGTTAAACCATGAATTCTGTTATGTTTTTTTTTAATTTTTTTTTTAGTTTATTTATTATTTATAGTATCTTCAATATTTTTGAACTACCAATAATTATTCATATCTTAAGTCTAAAAACAATAAATATACTTGTTACGTCCAGCCAGTTTGAGGATCAACTTGGTTATTTATGCGAATAGGAGGGCATGAGTGTGAAAGTTATGTGAGTACATTTTTGTTCATTCACCTCTATACTCCATTTTTCCAAATTAAGTATGTGGTCTTGTAAAAGTTGTGATGCTACTTGGGCACTTTCATGAATACGTAAAAAAGCTGTGTCATCTGCAAATGTTGATGTGTGGACTAGGGTGCTAATTGGCATATCTGATGAGTACAGTAAGTATACAATTGGTCTCAAAACACTAGCTTGGGGAACTCCAGCTTCAATGAGCTGTGGCGAGCTTAAAAAACTAACTTTTTTTAGTAAAAACTTTCGATTCGTTAAATAATTTTTAAGAGCTTATAAAAGTTTTCGGGCAAGTTCAGCTTTAACTTTTATATTAGTTCTTCGTGCCACACCTTATCAAATGCTTGAAAAACGTCGATAAAAAGCGCAGAACAGTATTTTCTTCCTTCAAGGGTCTTTTTCATTACATTTACTAATCTGAGTTGGATCGTACTATGTTGTTTTCTGAAGCCGAATTGATGGTTCGGAATACACCTAATTCTGTTTTTACACGGATGTTTGGTTCCAGAAAAATCCGTGTAAAAAAGACATTGATCATATACAAAAATAGGTGATTGGTTCCTTATCTCTACAACCTATTAAAATTAGCGAAAAACGAGCATTTTTTAAGAACAAGAAATCATGTTTGTTTTTACACATACATATATGCATGAACATATAATGTGTATTTGCATCGTTTTTTCAATATTTAGTGTATGATGAATACTTAACAGATAGTTTCGCTCCAGAAATCAACGATTGCCTAATTGAATTTTAATTTTTTTATAGTTCCTACTGTGACTTCGTTTAAACCAAACATTTTGCCAAGAAATTATGAGCGAAGGCGAACTAAAATTTCAATTTTGTTTTCTAAAGAAATGGCTTTACGTTGTAGTTTTTTATTTGTAATTTTCGACGTTTTCTTTTAGAGCTGCATTAATAGTCCACAAAATATTATCACATTTCAATTGCTCTAGCAAGTAAAAATGCCTGTATGCACAAAAAGGGAATTCCTTTAAATTTTAGATATAAAAATACTTGGCAAAACTTTTATTTTACAAATAAAATCTAAGCTCAAAAGATTTTGAATCGTACTAAATGGAATAAAATCGTGTAAAAAAAATAATTTTTTTATTTTCAAACCGTGCTGTAGCTTAAGTGTTTAGCACGTTGAGTACTAAGCAATGGTCACGAGTTCAATACTCAGCAATGGCAACATCAATTTTTCTGATATGTATTAATTTTTCTTTATAATAATTCATATCACAGCGCCCTCCTTCGCCGGTATTACCACATAACACTAAATCGCCGGCGAAGTAAAATAATTATAAATTGGCTATGCTAGTTTCAAACTAATTCGTCTAAATAACACCAGAGGCGCTGCAATACTGTTCTAAAAATAATCATAACGTGCAATTGCAGTGTTGCCAAAATCGAAGCTTTACTATCACACTAACCATCTGTCTTATCTACTACTATCCCTTTCCAAAGGAAGTACCACAGTTGATATAGGCATTAACTGCCTGAGTGGTACTTCTCTTTAAACAAAAAAAACCGTGTAACAAAAGACCGTGTAAAAACAGAATTGGGTGTACATCCTTTCTCGCAAAGAATTGGATTCAGCATAGTTATTAATATTCTCTCAAACAGCCTAGACATGTTTGATAAAAGGCTTATAGGTCTGAATGCTTCTACTTTTTTGTGGTTTTTTGTGGTTTAGGAATCATAGTAATCAAAGATATCTTCCACTCTGTGGGAAAGTACTCAAGACGTAAGATGGCATTAAAAAAAAAATAATAATTCTGCGACTTATACGGGGCAACTCAAATAACATCTTTTTACTTGTTTTATTAACGCCAGGGGCTTTCTTAATATTTAAATCCGTTATTGCCCTTTCAATATCGCTAAATTCAAATTTTAGAGGTACTACGGCACTAGAATCTACTGGTGGCAACTCAGCTATATCAGTACATACATTTGGGGTGAAAACCTTCTTCAAATGTCCAACAAATAAAATGCCTTTTTCGATATCATTTCTTGCGCAGAAACCACAAGAAATTCGCAAGGGAGGCTTACGTACGACCGGTCTTTTAAGTTTCCTACATGCACTCCATAATGCATAATCTGATTGTGCAGTTGCGTTGCGGTCTTCCAAGTAATTTTTCAGAGATGCTACTCTTTGAGATTATAGTAGCTGTCTTAGCCGTTTCGTGCAATCTTTAAGTCTAGATTTGAGTTGAGGAGATCTGTTTGATTGCCACTATATTCGAATTGTTCTCTTTTCAGCCAAGAGCCTCTCGACTTCTAGAGAATAAATTTGAATATATCTAACTAGTTGTCAGGTTACTGTTGCATGCTGGGTAGCTGATTTAAGGATTTGATCAAAATTAATAAGACTTTGATCCACTTCTTCTGGCGTTCTTTGCGGTATATTTTCCTAACAGTGAGTACTTCAGCTAGGTGTTGGTAACACAATATTTTGCTGGTTCCATATATAGACAATAGTGGGTGAATGATCTGAGGATAATTCGAGTGACGCTTCAACTTTAATCATTTCTCTCGGGATACCCTTAATCACGCCAAAATGAATAACAACCGGTGTTTTTGCCGATCAGTAGGCCAATAGGTGGGTTGTCCACTCGATATCACATTCAGACGCATTTTTGAAATTATGTCAAACAAAACACGACATTTTGGAGTTATTAATCGTGATCCCCAATGTGTGAATTTAGCGTTGTAGTCGCCTGATGCTATTAAACAGGGACCTAGTGATTTGAAGAAGTCGCTATACTGACTGATACTTGAAATCTAGAAGGTGAATAAATCGAAGAAATAACTAAGTTTTGATGAAATTCTTCAAGGCATTTTTTTTAATTTGCTTGGAGGTAATCCTCACAAAAATCACACAGTAAATAATGTTTGATTCTGGCCTTATAAGTATTGCCGATTCAATATAATATATAGCCATTGATTTAAAAAAAGCTATTTGTTGTTAAGTGAGTCTCTGAAATCAGCATGACATCAATTTGTTGATTATTTAAAAAATACTCGAGTTCATTTTTGTGTTGGCGTTCCAGAAACATATTTTTAAACAATTCATGGTTTATTAAGTACCGCCTGCAACATCATAGATTGCATGCGTACTATTTCTTGCATCATGCTGCTCACAGAGCTCATAAAACTGTTTAACGAATGCACAAATGTGTCGATGGTTGCATCGAGACGACTATAGTTACCAGATGGTGTTTGTTCTTTAGGTTCTGGGTGCAAATTTGGAGTGTAATTAATTGTTGGGCTAACTGAGGATAATGAAGATTTGCCCGATATTGCGGGTGTAGGAGTATTTAAGTTTTGAGTGGTTTTTCTTACTATGGAAAAAATAGTCAGCCTCTGTAGCATCACACTGCTACAGAGGCTGACCGCCACCGCAATTGCTACATTTTTTAACTTTCGAGTTATCCCTTGCTTTGTCGCATTGGGCGGAATAATGTATCTCGCCAAACACAACGCAAACCGGAGGCATACTTGCAGTAAGCCCTAGTATGACCATATTCTTGGCAATTTAGACACTGTACGGGTCCTGATCGCTTATGCGGTTCTTCTACCCTTATTTTGTGGTGTAACAGATTTTTCAAATTATAAATAGCGTGCGTTTCGTTCATTTTCAATCTGATATCTGCAGGTTCCAGTTCAACGCAAAAAAGTGGTTGAGGGACAACTTCTCGAGTTCTGAGTTCATCTGTCCTTGTCTGATATCAACTGGATCAACATAAAGGTAAATAAAAGTTGTTTTTTCAGCTTTCAAACTTGTTTACTGCTTTACGATAACTGCTTTCATCAATAAATTGTATTTTTGTCTTATTTAATTTATGATAAAAATTATACTTTAAATATAAATTAATACTTATGTGTATACAATATAAATAAGTATGATATGCATTAAAAACTTAAACAGTAAAAATCGTTTTGGCTTTTCTTTTTTTATGTCTATCTTTACTACCTGGTCGCAATGGCACTGTAAACTATGGGTTATTTCTATTAGAGACAATAAAGTATGCAATTGCTATGTTATAAAAATTAAATAAAATAAAATTCTAACTTAAATTATAAATTTTCATATATCGTTATCAAATATAGTTATCAAATATAATTATCATAGTAGCAAAAACCTTTACTCGTTAAAGTTAAACACCCATAGTCTTTGTTGGGAATCAATCCCACAATCCCCAGGCTTACAGACTAGTACACTCAAAATATAATGAACGTTAAATTAATTGAAAATGTAATTTAAGATAAATTAAAAATCAGTTAAAAACCGGACAACTCATTATTCATTTAAATCAAATCAAATGTGTTGTTAGTTTTAAATGTTAAAAAATTAATTTGTAAAACCGTAAAAACAAATGTTTTTTTTTTCTTTTAACTGAAAATAACATATTAAATACATTTTCCATAAAAAAATAAACCATATTTCCGTTGTTTATGTTTTTTAAATGTAGCAATTTACAAATTCTGTAAAGATAAAAGATATTTCCGTTGTTTTTAAAAATTTTATTTTACATTCAAATAAATAAACTCATATTTAACATACATACATATATTTGATTTAATTATATTTATGATTAGATTTTATAGATTAAAAATATTTTACTAGCATTCATGCACCCCAAAGAACTGTAAAACTCCAATAAGGAGGAAATCTAATAAGTAGAAATAAGAAATTACAAAAAATATTTACAAACATATATAATATATAATAAAAAAAACTGCCAAATTGTAAACTTCTTACCTTTTTATTGAAGAACCAAACCGAAGTTTGCGAAATATATATCTGAATGGAATAATTAACTGCTGAAAAGCAACTATGGTTAAAGAACCATATTAACCATGCTTTTCACCTAGTGTCGAACAGACCGAGTTTCTGCCTGCAGGAATGAAACAATTAGATGACATCATCTAAGAAAATACAATTACCTAAAAGGCAATTACATAATTGTATAAAAAAGTTTTAACAATAGCCAAGATAGAAACCAAATTATAACATGCGCATAGTTAACGTAGTCTGCCCATCGTAATGTTTACCGAGTCTGTAATCAACAATTTGCTTCAAATAATAACGTGCAACTAAATGTATTTAATAAGCAAAAATTGGCAATCCTGCAATTAAAATTAAAACTATTATCCAATAGGAAGACAGTTCTCGTCATTACTTCAACATGCGCACAAAGTTTTAATTTTATATGCGGGATGGCGCAATCTTGCTCCTATCATTCTTAACACAGCTATTTCCTATAGAACTTGAAATACTTACCACATAATATGTGACTGCGGTCGGGAGCTTAGAAAGTTTTAACGTGTTTTATTTAATATATGTATATATGTACCCCCGGGGGTTCCAATTGTCACTGCAGGAATGGCAAAATGCTTTGACGCGGTTCACTCGGAGAAAATAGGGGCACCAGAAACTAGGGTTCCTAGATCCTAAATCTGGAAGAAAAGGTCTGTTGTCCTAAAACTCACGGGCCTCTTCGAGGCCCGACCAGTGCCCAATGGACTGGTACCACGGGAATCGGTAGCCCCACAGAGAGCCTATCCTCTCTGTGACCGGTTGGTGGTGAGATCCCCTTCGGGGGTACACGTGGTTGTTGTGGTTTAAGATCGATTTATGTAGTTATGGTGCACAGTTGATCAAGTGTGCTGTTGCACTTTCAACAGACGGAGTTTGGATAGTCTCCAAATCCCTAAGCAAGAGGCTATAATATGGAATCTATGCTTGCCTTGGTTAAGGCTTGCATTTTATATAAATTGCTACTCATTGTGACTGTATCACACACAAATTGCGATTGGCGGCAACGTCATATCGTAAAGTGTTGTTATACTAAACAATGGGGGCGCTAGTCTACGCTTAAATTTCACTCGGTGGTAAGACCACCGTGGGATTAGGCAAACCGGCAGGTGCCCACGTTAATCTTGTTCCACATATGTATTTGTATTTAAATTTTTTTAATTTTAAATTTTATTTCTCTAAAAATGTCTTATAATATTTGGACATACATTTGTACATACTTTGTTACACACATTTTGTTTTTTTTTGGTTATAATCGAATTTTCAAATAAAAAAATAAAAAATAAATGATAATATTGACTGGAACGGAAAATCAGTATTTATATTCAGGGATGTTATAGAAACCAATACTGGTTTTGCTAATTGTCGGTTTGAAAACCAATATTGGTTTTATTTGGTGTCACGAAGAAACCAAGTTGGTTTTGTTAATTTCGAATGTAAATAAAATCAATATCGAAATAGCTGCTGTTTACATTTTTATTATTTTTTATTTTATTTTTTGCAGAAAATTGACAAAATATTATATTTTTTCATTAAAATATCAGTAAAAGCGTTTTTTGTGAAAATAATTGATATAAAATAATTAAAAGGTGATAACTGCTTACAAATAACATAAAATGACATCAGCAGTTGTAGCATTTTTGTTATCGGACGAAAAGGTGACGACCAGAGAAACAACTCGTCGTAAATACTCGGCGGCGGCTGAGCAAAAAATTTTCGGCGGCGGCTGAAAGTCGGTTGAAGCCGACTTACAGTCGACTTACTCTGTTATCAAAAAGAGCAACAACAAAAATAAACAAACACATTTATTGATATTTTTTTTACTTTTTAAGTATTACAAATCAACTAGAAAGATTTAAAAAATTAATATTTAATCATATTATGATTTATATATAGTGTAAGCACAAAATTCTTAATTTTTTTACTGTTTGAAAAAAAAAATTAATAAAGTTTTTATTACTATGTAAGTAATACCTACTAGGTAACTCCTATCGAAATTTTCAATTGTTTCGATTGAGTGTCTTTTCTTAAAAGAAATTTGTTATTAGGATATGTACGAGTATATGAGTATATAAAATGTGAAAACAAGAAATAAACATGTTATATCTTTTTGTGCCATTTTCAATAAAACTGTAATCAGTAATAATTATTTCTGTGGAAAAACGGTTACAATTTAAGCATTGGAAGGTTGTAATTCATATTTTTATGTTGCCAGTCGTAAAAAAATATATGTTGATTAACTTTTAAGGCTTGCATTGCTTTTTATGTAAAAATTACCATATAAATACAATTCTATTAACAATCAATTTTAAATAAAAAGCTACATAGTTCAATTTACATTTCTTTACTAATAGAAATTTGAATATACAAAATTTAAACTACGACAAGCCCAAAAGAAAAATGTCGGCTAACATTTTTGAGCCGTGACAAGCCGGACTCTTCGGCGGCGGCTCGATTATTTAAAAAAAGTCGGCGGCGGCTGTTAGCCGGCTATGAGCCGCTCAACTTTCTCTGGTGACGAGACTATTTCTGAAGATATAGAGGGCACTTCTTTCTCACATGCAGAATTTACAGCTTCGTTGAGACCAACTGCTACGCCGCACAGTGGGTGAAAATCGTTTTTCGTTGGCCAAAATTCTGTAACTTTTGAACCGATCAAAATTTTGAAATAATTTTTTTTTTTAATGGATAGATATTTAGTTCAGCTTGATTCAGTTTTAATTACATTAAACTTGATTGAGGACTTTTTAAGGAATTCGAGGTCAAAGTTGAACATTTTAATTTTTTTAACTTTCAGAGTGAAATATGGGTTTATTCTGTGTGTAACATAGTAAAATATCCCTCTAAGATCCAAAAAAGTATATATATTCTTGATCAGTGATGAAATCTAAGACGATATAGCTATGTCCGTCTTTCCATACGTCCGTCTGTCCATCCGGCCGTCCGTCCATTCGCCTGTCTGTATGAACACGATTCAGTCTAAACGAAAAGAGCTAGACCCTTGAAATTTGGTACATATATATCTTGAAGGATAGGGCAGGCTAAGTTCGTAAATGGGCCAAATCGGACCAGGGGGAAAAAAATTCCCCTAAGAAGAACTAAACCAACCCCTGAAAAACTACACATTTTTACAAGTTTTTTTGTAAATTTGTTAAGCAAATGAAACATTTTTATGTCAAAGAAGGTTCAAGGTCTTTACCCTGGAGCCTGAAAATCATAAAAATTTATTTTTGGACCCCGCCCCCTTTTTGTGGGCGTTTATATAGCATATTATATGAAAAATAGTGTCAATAATTAACAAATTGTATTACCTAAGCCTAGATTGCATAAAAAATTAATTTTTAAGCTTTCATGACGAATGGAAAATGTACTCGGATCTTCTGCGCTACCTTCACCTCACCCCCAAAAAAAAATTTTTTTTTAGTTAAGAAACAAGAAAATATAATTTTTATTTATTTGACTTAAATATTTTGGCTTCTTCATCTAAATCCCGATGGTCCACTTTCCATTGATTTCGAATACTGGATATGAACGGATCTGACGTTGCCAATAATATATTAAATAGATTTTCATTTGTTGAATTCCGTGAAATTTTCCTAGTATTGTGCTCTCTATAAAATATGTAATCCTTGTTCCTTTTTTCCTGAGCCTCCTCTGATAGATCTCCAAGTGGCACCAAATGATATTTAATGACATCTTCACCATGATAAAGGATTTTGTGAACTGTTGCAGACATATTTCTCCATGGGTAGTTAGTTGTATATATTTTTGCAGTTTCCTTAGCATAATCTCCAAATTTTCAACAGTCAATTTCTTCATTGCACGCAAGTACTTCTAGTATTATTTTAAATCTGAAAATAAGGCTGAAATCCACTCCTGTTATTTCAGATGCTGTTTCTGGATCTGAAAAGAATCTTCTTGCGGTATTGCCATCATTTGTATTGCCTGACCCTTGTTTTGGCTGATCTATAATCAGTCCACGTTTGAGATATTCATCTTGAACATGTTTCTTTTTTGAACTTCTTAACTCTTTGTTGGTCACGTTGTTTCTTATTGATCCTGAAGACCCGAAATCCAAATCATAACTAATTTTTAGTATGTGTTCCACAAGTCGTATTCTTGCGTGTAGTGGTGATAATCCAAATTCATATGCATCGGTATTATCTAATGATTTTGCTGGGACTTGGTTTAATTGGGTTGATGTTGCTTGGCATATAATGCAGCTGGATGCAGCCTTCGTGTTAGTCAAAGCCTGACCCACTTTTCCATCTATCATTGTCAGGACTAACTGGTAGCTTACTTCAATTTGCTGCTCATCTAACTGTAATTGTAATGGCTGTAGTGCTGTAATTTGGGCCTTGATATCACTAATTTCTTTATGAATAACATCATTTGTTTCTTTTTTGAATTGAAATTTGATTGGCCTGCAGTATTTCGTAGAGGATGGTGTCTGATTTTTTCAAATATCCATTGTTTGCGTTGTACTAGTCGAAGGCTCTGAATCTTCCAAAATCTTTTTCAATCGCAATGGTACAAATGATACCATGAACATATCTGAGTCAGAAATATTTTCACATACAGCTTGTTTATATTGTTTTTGTCCCGAAGAACCATCACATCCCCATTTACAAAAAAGAATTAACTTTGTGTTTCCGTATTTCTTCAACTCATTTCCTGTTATTGATTGGAGCAAGCGTGCGGCTGTGTGATCAAGTAGAGATTGTAGTTGTACCTCTGCCGAAATTGGTGTGATTGTAATAGTGTCCTTTGATGGCAAACAGTCCAT
The DNA here is from genome assembly GCA_949628195.1 of Phasia obesa. Taxonomy (NCBI): domain Eukaryota; kingdom Metazoa; phylum Arthropoda; class Insecta; order Diptera; family Tachinidae; genus Phasia; species Phasia obesa. Next base: position 99,590,342 of record OX451216.1, read on the forward strand.
TTTAGCAGCGGTTATGTGATGATATGCTGGATATATATTTGATCCTTTTTCAATCGCACGCTGTCTGAGTTTAATATATTGCTGTTTTGTTAATTTCAAATCCAGAAATAATGCTAATGCCTCCTCATTTGTGTACTGTATTGCATCATTCGGAGTTGGTATACTTTTAAGAATCCGTTTTGTTCTCGGTGGACTAGCTTTAACAACTTTTTCAATGATATCCACTTTTGTAAATTGGTTCTGTGATCGTAATTGATGTAGGAAAGATTCTTTTATATTTTTAGAACCAAAGGCATCGTTAATATCTTTAAGCTTCCGCCTCTTAGATCTATCGCTACAATTGTCCACTAATGATTGCGTGGTCTTCCAGCCTTATCTTGCTTTGCTGTTTCTGCAGCGACAGTAAGTTGACCTTCTAACCACTTTTTATATAAAATTTTTGTTTACTGTACATAACTTCTTTGTAGCGTTTTTTTAGTGCTTTGACGAAATTATATAATTGCTCTTGCATTTCGGTGCTACACGAATTTAAGTTTAATTTTATTTTAACGTAACTAAGAACATCTTCCTGATTTTTGTTTCTAAAATACACTTCGGCCAGTTCTTTATAACTGAAGCTCTCCATTTTCTTTTGAATATTTTTATTTGCGTTTGTTATGTTTTATCCGTACACTTAAAGGATTAAATTATTACTGAGTAATCCCTTAACGAATCCGTACTTTCATAAATTTTTAGATACATGTTCTTCACACACTGATATTTAATTTCATAGCAGGTAGCGCTTAAATTGAACAAAACTGCACTCATGCGTCAATATGGGGTTGTTTTTTAACTTTAGTGGTTTAAGGTCGCAATTATTGTTATAAAATTGTTTATGACTTTGGTTGACCCTAACATTTGATAACAGGTAAATTTAGAAAGAGATCATATGCTTCCTGTAGAGCCCATTGTGATAATTTTATTACTTATTTTTTGCTGATCAAAACAAAGCCATTAAACCCTTTCGAAGGTATTATATTTATTTTTTTTAGTTATACGTAGCCTAAACTAAAAAAAAATAAACTTTTAGGCAAAAAAGTGAAAATTTAATACACCATTGTATATGAATTTTTTTCGAGTAATTTCATTAAAATGAAAAAAGTGTTCTACAGGCGGCTCGTGGCGGGTGCAAAAGTATATATAGCCTTAAAGAGGACACTTTCACCTTTCTCGTGGTTGTATACGTTTCTTGTTCCCTTTTGTTCCCTAGAAGTTCTATTCCACTAAAGTTTAAATTTGAGGAAAATATAGTAGTTTCATAAATATTTCATAACGCCCCTAATATTAAACGCTAGAGCTGTGTCTACTTACAACAACTAAAGACAATAATCCTACCAACATTATAAAAAAAACCGCAGACCATTATCGATGATAGCTTACGAGTAGTAACCATTTAATTTTGATAAAAAACCAAAGAAAAACACCTTTTTCTGAAATTAAAAAAAAGTTGAGTTTGACAGCATGCCACGCCCACAATTATCAATATTTTAACATAATTTTTTGGCTACCTTAATTTGGATATATTAACTACAAAATGACGTAAAAATTTTAAAAATCGGTGACAAAAAAAAATTACTTTTGGCCAACGAAAAACGATTTACACCTTCCACCAACTGCGAAATGCCACATAGCCGTACTATGGCCTCTTCTGTTGTTGTCAGGTGATGCTTTGCACACGGTCCACCGCCAGTTGCCCTAGACTCTGTCTTCCACTCGCTCTTCCACTCAGTCCATTTCTGTACGAATAAAAAGACATTTCATAAAACAATACAATTTGTTCTATGGAAAAAATTTTGTTTACCTTTTTCCACCCTTTCACGTCAAATTTACATTTCTTAAATATATCCCGCTGCAAAAAAAAAAAATAAAAACTAAAAAAGCGCGCAAAAATGAAAATTGACAGCTGTTAGCTGCTTGGTTTATTATTAATAAAAAACCGATAACATTGGTTTCTGTGACACCTAAAACCGACACTAATTCTAGTTCGAACACAAAACCAATAACATTGGTTTCTATGACACCAAAGCATTTTTTCTTGTATGTTTTAAAACCAATTCTGACAATATTGGTTTCTATTACAACCCTGATTAAGTTTTTTTTAAATGAATATTGGAATCAGTCAAAAAATAAAATGATTTGCGTTTTAAATGTTTATTCATTTAGAAATATCTGTACGGAATACTTTTTAAATAAACTACAATCAGTTACTGTAAAAATATTCTTAGTGTACACTATCTACTAGCCTACGGGGGCACCTAGCTCTTGTCTTCAATAATGAAACATTACACAGATATTACATTATTTTATGTCAGTTATCAAAAGTTATGAAAATTTGACTAGTTATAACAAAAATATACATAGTTGCTGAGGGCCTTTAAAAGTTACGAAAAAGGTAACCAAACGGCATCAATGTTATGTAGTTATGTATGTACGTTAGGCTGAAACGTTGGTATATGGCAAATATAATTTTTTGTATTACCTGTTCTAATAGTGAATAAAAGCTGTCCTTATGTGAGGAGTTATTCTACAAAGTTTACCACATCTTGAGGTGCCGCAGAAGCCTTTATTTTTTTGTCTTTAAATCTTATAGAGTTAAATTTTTTATTTTATTGATGGTTTTTTATATTTATTATTTCAAATTCGGCCTGAAATAATGCAGAACACAAACATTTGTTGTCCAGCGTCATTTTATAATCTTTATTTTCATTACCGAAGCAGGGTATTAAAACATTCAAATATTTTTTTAATTTAATCCCCCACCAAAATAAAAGAAAAAAATAAAAAGTGCCCCATGTATCCGGTAGGGAGCCTCAAAATCTCCGGAGATCCTATTTCCGTGACATGTATTTCAGGCCGCGGTGAATTAAATGTTTCTGAGATCAAGGTTAGTCCGGTTGGAATGCCAGGCCAGGCCAATCTGCAAAAGACTGGTGTCGCACCTAAATCAGGTTCTAAAAAGAAAGCGAAGTACCTCTGGATCTTACTCCAAGCACTTCAAAAGCCGCGAAGGTCCGTGCCGTCAAGGCTAAAACCCGAATCTCGGGCTTTGCAAGCACATCAGCTGCAGCTAACCCAGTGCCGGCTGTGAGCAGCAGAACTGCGAACAAGATTTCAAATTCCACTGTTTCACCTCCCTCCGCCAATGGAGGAACTGTGAACAAGTCTTCGGGTTCCAAAACTGTGCTAGATGCCACACAAGGCAACTTAAATAGACCAACATGGCACGTCCCACCTGCCAGAAGGCCGACTTGGTAAAAAGACAGTCGATTCAGTGTCAAAGGAGGAATATACCTCTCTGAAATGGGCTAAAGCTACTCCAGCTGTTCCACATCAACCTCCCCTTAAGTCCACCGACGCATCCACGTGACAGACTTTGAAGCAGAACCAGCAGCCCAATTCAAACCGTCCAAAAGTTTCAGCGAGGTAGGCTGTCATCGACCGAAACGATGCGGATACCTCCATCTCCCATGGAACTGGGAGGTGTTGCGAAAAAACTGCTGGGAATGTTCTGGAATGTCCTCAAGGAAAATCCAGGTCCCTCCCCTCAGTGCGATGACGCTGGATGGTTTCATGGGCGTGTTAGTCTGATAGTCTATTCGAACGACCGATCAGCCGTGCTTTAGCTGGCTGTCGCTCTTTTGGAAGGCCTCTGGGGGACCCTAGACTCGACGTGGTCTCTCTTGATGAGATTCCACGTTGGCCTAGAGCGACTGCCCGGATAGCGAACAAGCCATTTAAAGCACAGGAGATAATGGATCTCATTCAGATAGAAAATCCTTAACTGCCAACCTGTGCTTGGAAGGAAGCCAAGGTTTCCGAACCCGAAGGTTCATCCATACGGATTACCGTCTTGCGCCGCTTAGACGTGGAAGGATATATTACGGTTTCGAAACGATCCTTCTGCGTGTCTACCGAGGTGACGATAAGAGAGACCTGGCTCAGGGAGAGGACGGTCCTACTCCGGAAAACGTGGCACAAGAAGAGACTACTAGTCTAACCTCTCAAGAGGAGACACTCTCAAACTCAGAGTTTGTGGGCGAATTCTTTGAGAGGATGGACGAGGCAGTTGACGAGGACGCCCTCTTGGACTCGGACCAAAAAGACGTCAACGTGACAATCATATCCACCAATAGAGTTGGTGAAGTCCACGCAAGTCAATCTCCACCACTCTAAAGCAGCTTCGGCTGCACTGCTCCGCTAAGAGGAGCTTGTATTAGCCCAAGAACCTAGGCTCCATCAAGGCAGGGTTTGCGGGCTTGGTGTTAAGAGGCTATAAGCTACTATACATGAATGTAAGATCAGATCGTGCATAGTGGCCAAAACCGACTTGAATATCTTCATTCTTTCTGATTTTAGTGATGAAGATATGGTATGAGCTGGTTGGGAGACGAAACTTGGCACTATCGTTGTCGTCTCCAGCTAACGTTCGCGAGGTTACAGAAATGCCGAGCAGACTCAATCTGCCGTTGATTATTGGAGCAGGCGCCAACGCACACCATGTCGTATGGGGTAGCTCGAACTGCAATACAAGGGGTGAGTGTCTCTTTGATTTAATTTTTTGTAGCATATTAGACGTAGTAAACGTTGGATCAGAACCCAGTTTTGATGTTAAAAATAGAAGGAAGAAAATAGAGGGATCTTCCGAGACAAGCCGTCTTCGCAAAATCTTATCAGTGATTCCTGCTATGCCGAATTTCATTAAAAAACCATGTGGGAACTGGACTACTAGCGGACAGGAGACCCTTGGGGTACTCATAGACCCGCACTTTGCTGGATGTACTACTCTAAGCGGAGAGCACAGGACTGGCTCCGAGTGCTACACATCAAACCGCAATACCAATCAATGCAGAAGGGCTTATGTGGGCAATGAAGACTTTGACCCATTCAAATCTCCGGGTCCAGATGACATCACACCGGCTGATCTTCAGCATAATCCGGATATATTATATATTATAACATGGTTAATTAGGATTTATACGGCATGTCTTTAATGGTAATACATTCCGGATTTGTGGACTAGGTGGTCTTAGCGTTAATGCTCAGAAAACGGATCTTGTTACCCATTCTTTCGCTACCACTCCTAAATAGTGTGAAGCTTAAGTTACCAGACAGGACGAAATATCTATGTGTCATCCTAAATTCCAAACTCATGGAACCCTAATATTCGATTTAGGGCAAATAAGACTTCAATAGCACTTTACACTTTCATTTCTCAAAAACAAAGTAGAGTTATATTTTATATTTCGATCAAATTCTTTTCTTCCAAGCCACACCACCTGTTATTAATATCGTTCTTATAGTCATAATTGGAAGTTCTAATGAAAATTATGGGCGAAGACAAAGAAATTGACTCCAGCGTTAAACATTTTGAAAAATAGGAAAATTATTAAATGTATCCTTTTCTACTATTGAAAATATAAGCAAACTTATTCAGTAGAAAATATGCCAACAAGCGGCCGACCAAAAAAACTTTCCAATCGTGATATTAACCACATGGTAAGAGAAGTGAAAAAGAATCCATGATTAAGTGCCCTAAAACTTACAGATAATATTGCTAATAACTACGACAAGTATGCACATCCAAGAACTGTACAAAGAGCATTGCGAGAAAATGGATAAAAAGCAGAGTCCTCTAAAAAAGCGACTCATAAGTGAAAAAAACAGAAGACTTAAAAAAGACGCTTAGCTTTGGAGAACAGTTCTTTTTACGGACGATAGCAAATTTATTTGGAAGCGATGGACGTGCAAAAGTCTGGCGCACAGCAAACACTGCCCTTCAAACACAAAACAAACACGGGGTTTGGAATTTGGAGTTTATTGATGACATAATAAAACAACAAATTTACAAGAGTATATGGAAAACAAATTTGCAAGCATCTGTCGACATCATGGGCCTTGGGTGCCGTTGGATCTTTAAACAGGATAATGATCCCACACCGCACTTTCTGTTAGAGAGTGGTAGTATTAATATGGCCGCTATAACAAAAAGTATTACTACTAATAATTGAAATTTTGACACTAAATAAAATTATGTTCGCTTTATAAATATATATTTAAATATAAAAAAATTTATATATTTAAATATAAAAAAATTTATATACAAAAAATCCACAATTTGTTGTAAAAAAAAACAACAATTTGTTTGCCTTACTATAATTTTTCTTATTTAATTCCTAAATATTATAACACAAATAGAATACATGTACATGAAATTCCAGAAATATTTGAAATCTGTTGACCCTTCTTCCAACTGAATTTGATGTTCATAATGCATGTATGCAAATAGACTATTTGTGACAGGTAAAGAATTTCAACGAATCTAATTGTGTTATTGTGTCTTGCTTCCAAATACAAAAACATACATAGATACTTAAAAAAATGCTAAAGACTGCACTTTCAACATATACTGAAACAAAAATTTAACTAAATACTGTAAAATGGGGTGTAGAATTGAAGAAAAGTAGGTTGTTATACAACTAACAAACTTTTTAGTCAAATCTGCAGAAGATTTTCGTAAATTTTTTTTTTAAATTTCTTAAATTGAAGAAATTTCAATAAAACAACTGTAATCTTTTTTACTTGAAGCAAGGCAAATAAAGAGCTCATAAGAATTTATAAAAAACACTATTAATTATCAAATAGTTGAACCATTTGGTTTGTAGTCGAACGATTTTAATTTTGTTAATGGTAGAAAATTTCCTTTATTGACTACAAAAAGAGTTTGCCAAATAAAAAAATGATATTTATTGTTAAACAAAATCGAATAATTTATTTGTCAATACGAATGCATTTCGGACAGACTTGCTGTCCATCATCAGCGACGCGCAACTAAAACAAAAGAGTTAGAATAATGAGACAAGAGGTATAAACAAACAGAAAAACAATATATATATTTATGTAACGTGTGTGTTAATATAAAGACAATATGTGTAAATAAACATAACAACAAAAGCGAAGTAAGAATAAACCAATAGGTGTATGTTATTTGTGTGTTAAATTAGAGAGAAGAGAGGTGAATTGATGTTGCCGTTTTTTGTATTCATGACATTTGTTGCTTTGGTAATATAGAGAGATTCGTACGCGTCAAGTTTCCTCTCGTTGTGAACTGTCTTTAGTAGACGTACGCTCTCTTCAAACGTGCCGATATTGTGTTGTAGTGGGTTGGCATCCGAAGGTGTGTGAATGTGAGCCGCGACGGCAGAGCGATGAATCTGTTTATTTTTTACATTTGTTTTGTGTTCTTTGTAACGAACACTAATTTGTCGTTTAGTTTGACCGATGTATTTTGCTTCACAGTTTACACAGCTGATTTCATAAATGCCGCTACGCTCTTGTATAGGAGCAATGTCTTTAGTTGAGCCAAGAATATTTTTGAGTTTGTTGTTATTAGTGTAAACAATCTGCATGTTCTCCCTTTCAAATATGTTTCTCAGGTGATTCGTGATTGATGGAACATATGTGAAAGGGACGCGTCTGCAATTATTGGTTTCAATTTTTCTATTTTGACTAAAGAGTGTCGTCAAATTGTTTTTATATTGATAATTCTTCCAACGGAAGTCGAGGATTTGACACAGTTCAAAACAAATGACCCTTGGCTGATTTTATTTAAATTTACCCCCGCACCCCAAACATTTTGGTCCTTCCAACCGGATCAACCCTCTTTAAATAAAATAATTTAAATTGAGTTTTTCTTTTTAGAAAACCCGAGGAAATTGTTCTTCCACATTGGATTTATTTATCAAAACCCAACCCAAATAACCCTTATTTTATATTTTTGTTTGAAAGGTACGTACAATAAATTTGAAGAGCTTGTGAATATAAAAAGTTAAAATTAAAACAAATCACATTAAAACAAACAAACAAGTGTACATACATATATATAAACATATTTTTGTTTAAATTAAAATGAAAATGGTCAAGCTTGAGGCCAGTATGTTATTTATAAAAACAAATATTTTTATTTTTTTCTCTTCCAATATTTTATAAATAATGTACTGGCCTCAAGCTTGACCATATTTATTTTAATTTAAACAATACTAATAAGGCGGAACAAAATACTAAATATTATCATATTGTTGTTTTGTATGTTTTTAGGGTTCCGTACACAAAGTGAAAAAACGAAACCCTATTGTTTTCGCTACAATGTCTGTCCGTCTGTCCGTCTGTCAGCGCCTTTTATCTCTGGAACCGTAATAGGTAGACTCTTGAAATTTTCACAGATGATGTATAGCTGTTGCCGCTATAGCACCAAATACTAAAGCTTATAGGGTGTTCCAATAGAGAGGTGTTATTTACGAAAATGTGTTTATTTCTTGAACTGTAGGAGGTATACACTTGAAATTTACAAACAGTTATTAAAACTTAGTTCACTATATACACAAGTATAAAAAAATAAAACTAAAAATTAAAGGGTGTTCCGATAGTGGTGTGAAATGCATGTATAAGTCCTAATTTTTGAACCATAATAGGTAGACACTTGAAATTTTCACAGTAGGTGTATAATTGTGGCCGCTATAGTAGCAAATACTAAAACTTATAGGGTGTTCCGATAGAGAGGTGTTATTTACGAATAAGTGTTTATTACTTGAACTGTAGTAGGAATACACTAAAAATATGCAAGCAGTAATCAAAACTTAGTTCGCTATATAAACAAGTCTAAAAAGATAAACCTAAAAATTAAAGGGTGTTCCGATAGTGTCGTGATTTGCATATATAAGGCCTAAGTTTTGAACCATAATAGGTAGACTCTTGAAATTTTTACAGAAGTGGTATTACTGTGGCCGCTATAGCAAAAAATATTAAAACTTATAGGGTGTTCCGAGAGAGAGGTGTTATTCACGAATGTGTGTTTATTTCTTGAACTGTAGGAGGCATACACTAAAAATTTACAAACAGTAATTAAAAATTAGTTCGCTTTATAAACAACTATAAAAAATAAACCTAAAAATTAAAGGGTGTTCCGATAGAGATAGTGGTGTGATTTGGATGTATAAGACCTAAGTTTTGAACCATAATAGGTAGACTCTTGAAATTTTCACAGAAGGTGTATAACTATGTCCACTATAGCAATAAATACTAAAGCTTATAGGGTGTTCCGAAAGTGAGCTGTTATTTGCTTTTATGTCTTTATTTCTTGAGCTATAGGAGCCAACCACTTAAAATTTGCAGACAGTAATTAATTCTATGTTCGCTTTCTATTAAATTAAACCTTAAAATTAAAGGGTGTTCCGAAAGTGGCGTGCTTTGCGTGTATATGCCCTAAGTTTTGAACCATAATAGGTAGACTCTTGAAATTTTTACAGAAGATGTATAGCTGTCGCCGCTATAGCAACAAATACTTAAACTTATAGGGTGTTCCGATAGAGAGGTGTTATTCACGAATATGTGTTTATATCTTGAACCCTAAGAGGCATAGACTCAAGATTTAAAAACAGTAATTAAAACTTTGTTCGCTTTATAAACAAGTATAAAAAAATAAATCTAAAAATTAAAGGGTGTTCCGATTGTGGTATGATTTGCGTTTATAAGGCCTAGTTTTTGAACCATAACAGGTAGACGCTTGAAATTTTCACAGAAGGTGTACAGCTGTGGCCGCTATAGTAACAAATACTAAAACTTATAGGGTGTTCCGATAGAGAGGTGTTATTCAAGAATATGTGTTTATTTCTTGAACTGTAGGAGGCATAGACTCAAGATTTAAAAACAGTAATTAAAACTTAGTTCGCTATATAAACAAGTATAAAAAAATAAAACTAAAAATTAACGGGTGTTCCGATAGTGGTGTGAAATACATGTATAAGGCCTAAGTTTTGAACCATAATAGGTAGACGCTTGAAATTTTCACATTAGGTGTATAACTGTGTCCGCTATAGTAGCAAGTACTAAAACTTATAGGGTATTTCGATAGAGAGGTGTTATTCACGAATATGTGTTTATTTCTTGAACTGTAGGAGGAATACACAAAAAATATGCAAGCAGTAAATAAAACGTAGCTCACCATATAAACAAGTATAAAGAAATAAACCTTAAAATGAAAGGGTGACTTGCTCTGGTGTATATGGCCTAAGTTTTGAACCATAATATGTAGACTCTTGAAATTTTCACAGGAGGTGTATAACTATGGCCGCTATAGCATCGAATAATAAAACTTATAGGGCGTTCCGAAAGTGGCGTGTTATTTGTGTTTACGTCTTTATTTATTGAGCAGTAGGAGGCAGACATTTAAAATTTACACACAGAAACTAAAAGATTGTTGGCTATATAAACAAGTATATAAAAAATAATCCTAAAAATTAAAGGGTGTTCCGATAGTGGCGTGATTTTCATGTATAAGACCTAAGTTTTGAACTATAATAGGTAAACTCTTGAAATTTTCGCAGAAGTGGTATGACTGTGGCCACTATAGCAATAAATATTAAAACTTATAGGGTGTCCCGATAGGGAGGTGTTATTCACGAATGTGTGTTTATTTCTTGAACTTTAGGATGTATAAGGCATAAGTTTTGAATCATAATAGGTAGACTCTGGAAATTTTAACAGAAGGTATATAACTGTGGCCACTACAGCAATAAATACTAAAACTTATCGGGTGTTCCGAAAGTAAGGTGTTATTTGCCATTATGTCTTTATTTCTTGAGCTATAGGAGGCAACCACTTAAATTTGCAGACAGTAATTAACTCTATGTTCGCTTTCAATTAAATTAAACCTTAAAATTAAAGGGTGTTCCGAGAGTGACGTGCTTTGCCTGTATATGGCCTAAGTTTCGAACAATAATAAGTAGACTCTTGAAGTTTTTACAAGAGGTTTATTACTATGGAAACTATAAAAGTAATAAAAATTAAAGAGTGATCCATCAGTGACATGTTTTTGACGTATATTACCCTATTTTTTGAACCGCAATAGGTAGGCCTGATATTTTTATAGAAAGTTTATTACCATGGCCGTTATAACAACAATTCCTAAAATTTAAAGGGTGTTCCAATAGCGATGCAATTTTCGCGAATATGACTTTGATTTTAAAAAGTAAAGGGTGCCCCATAAGACATGAAAAAATTAAAAACTTCAGTTTTTAAAGGCGTACTAGACATAGTACGGAACCCTACGTGTGTGAGACTAACTCGCACTTGACTGATTTATTTATTTGCTTTTTGTTTATCACTTATTGAGTGAAGTTAACAACCCGTAAAAACAAGTTGGTATTTTAAATTCACCACTTGTAATTAAACTCACCACTTGTAAGTAAATATTAATTTGATTTGTGTTTGAATAAAAATAGGACTTATTGATATTATATATTATTTTAACACCCGATTTAAATAATAAAAGTCCTACACAGTAATAATAATAAATAAAAGATTCGTTTTGAGAATTTAATTTATTATTACTGTTTATAAATTTGATATTCTGCTCAATTTTAATTAATTTTGTTTGAATTTGTAATTTTAAGCAAAACTTTTTGAGTTTTATTTAAATTTTTCAAACTAAATTAAATTTTATCAACCGATTTTATGGAATAATTTTACGTAAAGTGGCAGCCCTTAAATTTTTATTGAAAAATTGCAGTCGTTTGACTGATTTTGAAGCCTTTAATCAGGCTATCCCACAAAGTGAGCATGCTGTTCACTCTCTGAATACACATCGTCAGGAATTAACTCGTTTGTGGGAAATATTTCGTCACTGCCATGATGAACTGTTAGAAACTCTTGAGGAAACAAAGGTCTCAGAAAGGAGGTTAAAGCAACGTATATGTCAGGCTACACCACCTATTTTCAATGCGCATCGTTTATAGAAACCCTAGCTGACAAAATTAAAGATAAATGCGCGGCTTCATCGAACACTCTTCCAATACATCTTCCCCCCTTGCGACACCGAAACATTATTCGACTTGGCCAGCCTTCAGAGATATGTTCTCGGCCCTATATAAGAATAACTCACATGTGAGTAATATTCAAAAAATGTATTATTTGTTGCAAAAAACTGAAGGTGAAGCCCGTGATATGATCCGTAGGCAGAATCTCGTAGACCGGTAGGAAAATAAACGAGTTCTAGTTAATGCCCAACTGAAAACCCTTTCTAACCTTCAAACAATAGAAAAGGAATCCGGTCCCTCTATTAAACGTTTGCGAAGGACAATTAATGATTGTATTACGAGTTTATCTTTATTGGGCATTGAAACTAAAAATTGGGACATAATTTTTGTATTTATTTGTTCAACCCGGTTACATGAAGTCACACTCGGACTTTGGGAACAATCCCAGCGACCTAGTTAGTGAACGCTTGGAAATTATCAAGAAGCATAAGTGTTGTACGAATTGTTTAGCTACTTCACAAGAATTTAGAAGATGTCAAAGTTCTAATGTGTGTTACATATGTAAACAAAAACACCATTAACTGCTTCATCGTTCGGAATCTTCTGCTCACGTACGACAAAGATCCGAAGCAAATTTAATTAACCCTGAAAATTCTCATCATTGTTTAAATTCTCCCCTAGTACCACTGTAAATAGTGCTGATACTGATGAGAGACCGTCAACATCTGCCGCTGCACGTTCTCTTCAAAACTTTGCTACAAGATTACAGTCCACCCCTTACTCTTCAGTTTTGTTGGGAACCACAGTGGTTGATATACTGTTTAATGGCGTATGCTGTTCAGCTAAAGCTTTTATTGACCCTGCTTGACAAGCTACGTTTATTTCACGTAGGCTTTAAAAAAGGTTGTCACTTCCCACATTTTCTGCCCCTGCTGACTCAATTGTAGGCCTAAATGGTGCTATGGCAGCAAAATCGACAAAAATGTGCCTGACTTCTATAGGATCTTCCATAGATCCGAATTTTAAACTGAAAACAGAGGCGTATGTTGTAGAGAAGCTTACGGGACGGCTACCCACATGTTCGTTAGCTAATTTTATCGATTTTAATATACCCGAAATACCACTGACAGATTTTAAATGTTCCCATATGGACTTGCTTATCGGTGCAGACATATATTCTCAGATGTTCAGAAACATCCTGGTGGAAACTTGATAGCACAAAATACAGTTTTTGGATGGATACTTACAGGGAAAGTCCCTCAGTCACACCACTTGAACTCTGTTGTTTCATTTTATAATCATTTGGATTTAAATGAACTCTTTTTGTGAAAATTTGTATCGTAAGACCACTTATAGGAATGAGGGCGGACGTTATGTTGTTTCGTTACCCTTTAAATCTGATTTTCCTGACAATTTGAAACTTGGTCTCTCCCGAAAGTCAGTTTTGTCTCAGTTTCATAGGAACGAATCAAGATTGTTAAGGACTCCTGAGGTAAAAACCCAATACGACCAGGTTGTCTGTGAGTATGTTACTCTAGGCCATATGAATAAAGTGATTCCAGATAGTTCTCATACCCCGAATACTTACTACTATTTACCTCATCATGCTGTTTTAAAGCCTGATAGTGTAAGTACTAAACTTCGTGTAGTTTTTAACGCATCAAAGCCCTCCTCCCACTTTACAGTCTGACTTAACTATTTTAGTCCTTAGATGGCGACTAGTTCAATTTGTTTTTAACGCTGACATTGAAACATTTATCGGCAAATATTGATCAGACCGGATCAAGCGTCTTTTCAACGAATTGTATATCGTTTAAATCCTAATAAGGAAGTTGAAGATTTCGAATTGAAAACAGTTACTTTTGGTGTTAACTGTGCCCCATATTTAGCATCAGGTGGCTGATGATTGAAACAACTCCACCCCAAAGCTTCTGAAATTTTGCGTAATCAAATGTATGTTGACGATATTCTCGCTGGCTCACATACGATTGAAGAAGCAGTTCGTAATCGTGATGAAGTGACGCGTGTCTGCTGGATTTTTGCTTCGAAAGTGGACAGCAAACAATGAGAGCCTTCTTGCAAATTTACCTCCTGAACATCTATTAGATTCCGATTTTTTTAAGTTTTCTACCCAATTAGAGGCTCATTCAATTCACGTAAATGTTACGCGAACAATTACATCAGAGGAAGTTTTGACCCGTGTTTCGGGTTTACCCCGTGCATTGCGAGTGTTGTCATATGTTTTTCGTTTTTATCACTCAGTTCACCCGAAACATAAACAGTATCGTAAGTTTTCTTCTGAACCGCTTAGGCACATTGAATTGAGTTTTGTAAAAAATCGCTTAATTGTTTTATGTCTGTTTTAAAAACAGTATTATACATTTCCCGTAAAAGCTAACTTCTTTTATTTCCCCATTTATGGACTCGAATGGTTTTATGAGAGTTAATGGTAGATTATCGAAATCACGTACCCTTACTTTTGAAGAACGTTTTCCGAAGCTATTACCCTACAAAGGTCATTTTACCCGTTTATATTTAGAGTACGTTCATAAAATTTCAGTACATGACGAAAATTCGTTATTGTTGAGATTAATAAGACAAGAGTTTTGGTTTCCAAAGTTGAAAAACCTTGTTCGTACAGTTATCCATAACTGTAAAATATGTTCAATATATAAAAGGAAGATGGGTCAGCAGATTATGGCTGCCTTACTTCCCGAGAGAACAACTCTTTCTCGCCCTTTTACTCATACAGGACTTAGAAAAATCTTATATAGGTCGTGGATGTCGAATAACAAAGGGATACGTTTTCGTATTTGTTTGTTTCGCCACGAAAGCTATTCATCCTTAAGCCACAAATGATGTGACCACTGACTGCTTTTTAGCTGCTTTTTCTCGATTTTTCTCCCGAAGAGGTTGTCCATCCCATATTTATTCGGATAATGGGACCGCTTTTGTTGGTGCAGCTAAGATAATGTTTTGCAAAAGGATAAAAATCAATTTCTTTCTGACTTAAAGAACTCTTTTCAATTAACTAATTGCATTTCATACCCCCTGGAGCTTCACATATGGGTGGCCTTTTGAAAACTGGTGTGAAGAGTTTCTAAACTCATTTGAAAAAGGTTTCGAATGCTCAGCGCTTCACGTTTGAGGAATTCTTGACAATGCTTGCCAGAATAGACTTGTCGACGTTTTAAGCGTGCTGGATTATGAGTTTACCGAGATGCTCATTTGTGTAAAACAGTACAAATACTTTTACTCCGGGGTTTTTTCAAGTGCCCAAGTGTGATTTATGGTTAATGTCGGGCGTTGATTTCTTAATTTTAAGAATAGTAAGAAAACTAATTTAATTATAAATTAACTAAATATTGTACAAAAACCTTTTGAATGAAATTTTCACAACCATAAAATATTCACATGTTACCATTTTTTGCTACTTTTTAACTCTATCTTAACAAAAAACTTAAATTAAAATTTGGTTAACTCATTCAAAATAAAAATTTTTGTATTTACTAATGTTAAACAATGTGATTTTCTTCAGTGCAAAACACCAATACATTTTCATTTTAACCAGTTTTAACAGCTTTCTCTGGTTGGGTATGATCGTTCTTGCTAGTTCTTTGAATACGTGAACACTTTCCAGTAATACCTATGTTTTAAGTACAATACTTGAATATACTATACTTGTATATACTTGTATATATATATATATATATATATATATATATATATATATATATATATATATATATATATATATATATATATATATATATATATATATATATATATATATTAATTACATGTAATTAATAATTGCATGAATATATATATATATATATATATATATATATAATTTTCAATTCCAATTACATTCAAATTTTGTAATTGTAATTGAGTTTTTTAAATTCTAAATTACATGTAATTTGTAATTGAAAATTTCCAATAACTAATTACAAGTAATAGTAATTGGAAATTTTCAATTAATAATTACATGTAATTCATGGGATTCAATTGTAATAGAATTTTATCAATGAATACTTTTTTTGGTAATTATTGTCAAATTTATTGAGTTTTATGAAAATTGTTTTTAGTTTTAGTTAAAATCTGGAATTCAAATGGAATGTTTGAATTTAATAAAAAATAAATAAAAATAATTTTATTAATTGGCGCAGTCGGTAGGATCCTTTTATTAAAAAGGATCTGTGTTTCGATAGTGTTTACAAAAAAAAATTGTAAATAATTAATTAATCCTGCGAATCCCAAGGGACCCACCAGGATATAATTGAAAAAAAAAACGTTGTATTAAATAATAAAATTGTGGAAAACAGTGTACAGCAGCAACAGAAAATCGTGTTAGTGACAATTTAAAAAAAAAAATTTGATTAACTACATATATTATACTAGAAAAAGCTTTTCTGGTGCTGTATTATATCGTGTGAGTGTGTAAAAAAGGACAAAACACATCAAATCCTTAAAAAAATAAATACATATACATATAAATAAAATAAAATTAAATTTTGAAAAGTTTTGAAAACTTAAACTTTCTCACCAAGAAAAATTGAACGGTAAGAAAAACTGAATTTAAAACTGGAAAAAAAAGAAAAAACTATTGATAAGAAATTAAAAAAAAAAAGAAATTGAAAATTTACAAAAAACAATAAAATTAGTGTCCGTAACGTGAGATTTTGTAATGAAAACCAAAACTTAAAAAAAAAAATTTTGAATGATATACAATAAAAATTTTGAAATAATTTTCATGGAAGAAAAAAAAATTAAAATAAAATAAATTGAAATAAAGAAAAATTAGAAAATTTTGAAAAGTAAAACTTATTACAATAAGAAAATATTGAACCGTAAGTAAAATATTTGGTTAAAAAGTAATTCAACATAAAAAAAAACTTGAACTCATCCTTAAAAAAAAAGAAAACTCTTCTGAAATGAAGAAAATGAATTTAAAAAAATAAAAGATAAACTGAAATAAAAATCAATGAACTTAAAAAGATATAAGAAGAAAATAAATACGACCAAGGACAAATATACTATGTATTTAAAATATATAATAATGTATGTGTGCATGTAAAAAAAACTCAAAAGAATAAACAATTTAAATTAAAAAAAATATAATCCTAATTAAATTAATACTGCGACTCCTAGACCCTCCAGGGTATCATTACAAAATTAGAAAGATACAAATATATAATGAAAATTGTTTTAAAAACAGAACTTTATAAAAAGAAAAGAATTTTAAAAAGAAAATAAAAAAAATATGAAAGAACACAATAAAAATAAAAAAAGAATAAATTATTTATTTGGGCTTAAGTTCTTAATTATAAAGAGATAAAGAAAAATTTGACACCAGCAGAGCAGAATGCATTTTCTAGACAGCTACGTCCGTCTTCAGTACTCTTCGTATCTATCTACCTGTTAGTTTCAATTGTTATTAATTTTCTATTTAAACAAACTTATCAAAGAAATAGAATATGAGGAATTTTAATTTTACATTATATTTCATAGGAGATAGAGCTTTTTGAAAAAAAAAACTTAGAGAAATCTCAAGCATTATAAATTTTATCAGCCCTGAGATAAGTGCAGCTGAAAAATAATATTAAAAAAAAAAAAAATAACTCAACTATCAAAAGCAATAATAGCAATAATATATATATATATATATATATATATATATATATATATATATATATATATATTAAAAAACAATCGATAGAAAAAATGAAAGTATATAAACTAAAAACTAAATTTAAATTTTATATGTAATATAAACTGTGAAATGGATTATAAAATTTAATATTGTATTTGAAAAAAAAAAGCAGTTTTGAATTTAAAAATGATAAAAAAACATTGAAGTCTAATGAAACCTAAAGAATATAAAGAAGCTAAGTGATTGTGAAGAAAGGAAATAAATATATGAGGAGGTAATATCAATTTTTCCCTTTGAAGACATCATAAAAAGGAAAGTGCATTTCATTAAAATCAATTTGTTTGAATTACTATTGGATTATTATTGGATTGGCAACCCTACTATTGAGCTGTCAAAACGTATAAAAAATTTGCTGCGTTAATAAAATTTTTTTTAAATAAATAAAAGTAAAAATTTTCGTGTATTAAAATCAATTCTACACTCGTTAATTATTGCATTTACTGTCGCCTATTGTTGTACTATTGGAGTGCTCTGATATTGTTTCTAATCGTTGTAAAACTTCTGACTGTTTGCTGCCCCTACTGCACTTGTTGCTGCAGCCTGGTATCTGGTAATTTGGAGTCTCAGATCTAACATAATAAGATAGCAGAAAGGAAAAATCTGGTTTGTTTATTGGTCAGCAATTCTATGCATCATTTTTGTTATTGAAACAAAAAGGCAACCTTATATTTAAAAATAATTAGTAATTAAAAATAGCGCCTATTGTTGTTTTGTTTATTTATTTATATACATACATACATACATACATACATACATACATACATACATACATACATACATACATACATACATACATACATACATACATACATACATATATTTATACAAAATACCAGCTGCTTTATACAAACATTGCTGCCAAGTCTCGCGTCTTTTATTTTTTCGGTATGCCCTAAGGTATTTTTTACCAAACGAACAATAAACGTACAATAAAATCAACATCTCCTGATTACACTGAAAGAAGTGAACGTAAAAAATTTTTATCTTCAAAAAATATGCAATCGTCAAATCATAACAACCCGAGTGATGTTTTCTCCTGGGATAGATTTAGCAGTTTACTAGATGATAAACTGAAGGACGTGGCCAGAAAATCTGATCTTTATGATCTTAAAGCGGAAATCGAGGAACTAAAACAGGACAATTCTAAGCTAAAAAACGATGTAAAAAAGTTAACCTCCAGGCTTGAATATATTGACCGTCGATCTCGGTCTGCAAATATTATCGTTTCTGGCCTAAATAGCAATGATACTGCTGCGGCTAAACAAGAAATTGAGCGACTATGTAATAACGTTCTTAACGTAAACACTAACGTAACTTCTACTCGTATGATTGCTCGTGGGAAATCATTTTGCTTTACATTGGAATCAAGCTCACAAGCCTTCAAGGTCACATCTGCTAAAAATAAGTTGAGAGGAAAAAATATTTACATAAATAAAGATTATACAGAAGAGGAGCAGTAAAACTATCACAAAATCTAATAAAAGTGTGAAAGTAAGGCTAGGAGAGTTTTGTATTTTCGTTGATAACAAGAAGTATACGTGGTCAGGGGGTAAAATTATGGCTATTTCAAATAACAATGCCGAGTTCTTACGTAAATTGCTTGCTGACTGTAATTGTCTAATTGAAATTAGTGTCAGGAATGTAACTCTTCCTCGTGATGAACTTCCAAGTACCTCGTCTCAACAATAGCAAATCAACACATTTAAATTATTGTCGTATAATGTAGCTAACTTAGAAAAATCAATAAATTTTGGAAATTTTGTTACTTTTATAAACCAATTTGATTTATTTTTTCTTTTTGAGACTCATGCCACTGCCGATAACCAACATCGTTTCAACTCATATTTTCAAAACTATTTTTTCGGATTTAGAAAAGAGTTGCAAAAACAACACTCCTTTAAATTTCATAACAATAATTTCATAACAATAATGATAATGTGATGGTGACAGCGAAAATTGATGAATGTCTGTTCTGTTTCATTCCAAGATATTTAAACTGTACTAGCTGGAACTTGGATTTAGAAAAATTTGATAAATTTTTGCAAGATCTCAGTCCTACTAATTTTTGTATTGTTGGCGATTTAAATGCAAGGATTGCAGATGAGCAAACATTAGATCCCAATTTCATATCTGATTTACCACTCATTAGTGAACAGAGATGCTCTAAGGATAAAATTGTAAATACACAAGGAAAGAAACTTCTGGATATTATGGAAAATGTTGGAGGAATTGTACTGAATGGTAGAATTGATGGTGATGATCAAGGCGAATATACTTTCTGTGGCGCTGTTGGCTGCTCCGTTATAGATTATGCTATCTGTTCTCACAGCTTTCTCAGATATATTGATCAGTTTTCTGTCGCATCGAAACCATATTCAGACCATATGCTATATGCCTGAAAATTAAAACCCCTAGTTACGGCAGCCTCCCAAAACAAAACTCAATTTTAAATAAATTACACTGGAATGATAAAAATAAATCAAAATATATTGATAACCTCAATTCGCTCTCGGGAAGCATTGATTTACAATCAAATATTAGCGCTGATTGATCTAGTTGATAAAATAAAAGCAAAAATAAAGCAATCTGCTGTAAAAAACTCCCAATAAACGATTTTTTGAACCAAAGCAAGAATGGTTTGACTGGTGCTGTGAGCGACAACGAAGAAACATGTTAAAAAGTTTATCAGAATTTAGAAAACATCATTCAGCTGCAACCAAAATACGTTATCTTGTCTCTAGATCTAAATATACTCATATCTGCAGTAGCAAAAAACTGGATTTTTATAACAATAACATACAAAAATTAAACAATATAAAATGCAGTAGTGACTGGTGGAAGTTATCCAAAACTATGAAAATCTCCAAGCTTATCGTCAAAGGAAATTTAAATGCTGATGATTTCCGTAGCTATTTCAGTTCGTTGCTGCAATTTTCTGATAATGATCAACTTCTATTGTGGTCCATGCCTTACACAGTTGACCCTCACTTAGATTCTCCATTTGAAATGATTGAAATAATAAACGTCCTCAAAAATTTAAATGCTAACAAATCCCCTGGTCAAGATGGAATTCCATATGAATTTTATAAAAACGCTCCTACTTGCTTTATAAGAGAACTATTAACAGGTTTTAATAAGATTTTTTTGCGTGAGACTATACCCACAAACTTTAATCAATCGTTACTAGTACCTCTGTTTAAGAAAGGCGACCCAAACGATGCTGCTAATTATCGGGGACTAAACTTTCATGTTTAGGCCTTTCATCTAAATTTATTAGAATTCTACAAAGCTTATATCAAAATACCACTAGTCGTGTTTGGGACGGAGGTACTATTTCGGAGACATTTACCTTTGATGTTGGTGTAAAACAAGGATGTATCCTGAACCCACTATTATTTTCATTATATATGAATGACTTGGTGGTGTCAACGTTGCTAATACAACAATAAAAGTATTGCTCTACGCAGATGATATAGTTCTACTATCGGACTCTCCATCTGAACTACAATGTATGATTGATGCTCTATATCGTTACTGTGCAACTTGGAGTTTAAAGGTTAATCTCAGTAAATCTAAAATTATGGTAATGAGATCTGGTACCAGAATCTCTAGTCATTTGAATTGGCACTATGGCGATGAAAATATTGAAATTCTGAATAGCTATAAATATCTTGGTTTTGACATTTCATATAATCTTTCCTGCAAAACTTATTTAAAAAATAAAATGTCGACATCCAAACTTGCAATTAACACTACTTGGTTAAAGTATATAGATAATCCTCGTATTTCAAATACAAACAAATTAAAAATATTTAATGCTGCTGCTCGTTCCATTATGTTTTATGCTGCACAAGTCTGAGGTTACCAGAAATACGACGAGGTTGAAAAACTCTCCAGATTTTTCATTAAAAAAATGCTATATTTACCTCCTACCACTCCAAATTATATGCTCAATCTTGAAACTGGGCTAAACTCATTGTATATTTCCACATTAAAGCTTCACTTCTGCTACATAAATAAAGTACTAAACATGAGCTCTGGAAGGTTACCGCGTATATTAGCTGAAGCTGTAATATCAAAAAAAAAAAATTCTGGGCTAAAGAATGGCATAACTTGTGCCAAAAATTAAATTACATTCCTCCAACAGATCGTCCTATTTGCACGCAGTGGGAATCCTTGTTATTTTTATTAGAAAGAAAATAACGAGAGGAAAACATACAAAAAGCTATGAACTCTCAAAACCACGATCTATACTCCCAACTCAACTATAATGTTGCTCCTATATTCGCTTCAAATTTTTCATCGCACGTCGCATGTCTTCTTATCAAAGCCAGAGGCGGATTACTAGGACTTAATGGCAGATCATTTAATAACAATTCATCAACTATATGCACAATATGTAACCTAAATCTAATCGAAAATACATTACATTTTCTGGTAGTCTGTCCTATTTACAACCAAATAAGAATAAACTGTTTTGGTAAAAGTAATCTTTCCATTATTGAAGTCGTAAATATTTTAAATGGTAGCAATTTTGATGCGCTATACAAATATATTGGTATGTCAGTGAAATATGGTAAACTGATTATTAACGAGTCTGATGTCTAGTCATATCTCTACTCCTAATAAAAAATTTAATATATGTACTATAATATAGTTATACTTATTTATATATAAAATAATTGTTTGTCAATCTGGCTCACAACAATAATGTTATGCCATATATATAGATTTTAACATTAAGAATAATTTTTTTTGTAATCAATGAATGTGTAAAATGAAAAAAAAAAATCAATTAATAAATAAATAATAATAAATAATTATTAAAATAATTATTTTTATTGTTACAATAAGTGGTTATTTTTATCTTAAAATTGTTATAAATATTTGTTTGTTTATATAAAAATATTGTTAATAGATTAAATAATTATTTAAATTACTTTTTCTTCGCATTTATACGTATAAATTATATTTTGTTATTTATCGTTAATAAATCAGTTTTTTATTCTTTTTTTTAGTTTAAAAAAAAACTTTAATAAAATATTTATTGAATATTAAAAAATTGCGCATAATTTAGACCCTGTTAAATTTTTGGAACGATTACCAGAATTTTTTGGGGAGAAAAAGAATTTATATACATTCATATCCCTTGATGATAAAATTAATCCCCTGTTTTTACAGTACGATGAACCCTCCCAGCTTTTATTTCTCGATCTGATTAAAAGTAAAATTAAAGGTAAAGCCAAAGAGGCAATTGAAATTAATTTTCATGTGCGATCGTGGCCGGAGATTAAATCAGTTAGTGAATTATTTTGGGGAGAATCGAAGTGTAGAAGAGCTTTATCACCAACTTCGTTCTGTGATTTTCAGTACGAATGTAGTTGAGTTTTATAATGAAATTAAAGATAAACTTCGAAGCTTAAATAATAAGGTAGCTTTGGATTTCGGAGTAGATGTACATAGTGAGCAGATTGCCAAGAACAATTTGAGAACTTCTCTGGATATTTTTAAACAAAAAATTCCGGAACCAATGAAGACCATACTAGCATGTAGGAATCCTGATACTCTTGAGAGTGCAATGAATTCCTTTTTGCATCGGGATATGCCAACTATGGAAGTAATGGAAGGGAAAATGTTTTTGATAATAGAAATAAAAATTATTTAAATACAAATAATAATTACAATAATAGATTTCAAGATAATAGAGGCGGTTCTAGCAATACACATCACTATTCAAAAATATATAACAATAAGCCGTTTGTGAGAAGCAAACAGTATTCTAATAAATCCTATAATAACAATAGTTATGAACAGAATAATAATCATTTTAAAAATAATCCAAATTATAATCATAAGGAGAATTACAGCTATAATTTTAACCCAAATTGTGTCCCAGAGCAACAACATTCTGAACCTATGGATATTCATATGATTCAGAATGGTAATACTGTAAGTAATTTACGAAAAATACCGGTTTCTCAAAATATGTTACAAAATAATTCTTCTTCTGAACAGTTAAACAAAAATATAGTAACAGAAAATTTTCGTTTTCCAGCCTCTCCGGAGAATTACCGTATATAATTATAAAAGGAAATCTTAAATTTATAGCGGATACTGGTGCAACTCATTCACTTGTAAATCCGGATTTATGTAATCCAAAATGGAGAGTTAGTTCAGCAAAAGTAATCTTAAAAACCGTTCAGAATCAAGTGTTTTCAGACACAATTTATAAAGTACCCATGTTTTCTGAGTTAGGTGACATTAATGAGAAAATAAGACTAATAAAATATAAATTTCATAATTATTATGATGGAATCATTGGAAATGATGTGTTACGAATATACAAAGCTGTGATAGATTATAATATAAGTGAACTTAGGATAAATAATAAAACCGTGCCTTTATTATTTCCAAAATTACGTAAAGTTGAATTAATTACTAATATTGAATGTGGATTAGTCCATATCAAAGACATCGTAATGATTTTGGGGAAATAGTTTTTAGTGAAGGGGTATATAATGCAGAAAATTTTAAAGTTGAAGTTGAAACAGTATCTAAATGTCCAAATGAAATGTATATTAGTGAAAAGAATGTGTGGCCGGTTACGTCCGAAAATTATCATTTGGTTAGTGATGTTTTGCTGCAAGAATATAATTGTGGGATATCCTTATTTGACAAAATTAGAATGGATCATTTAAATAAAGAGGAAAAATATAATCTGAGACTTATTTTGAATGATTATTTTGATTTGTTTTATAAAACAAATTCTAATTTATCTTTTACAAATGCAATCAAACACAGAATTATTACAAAAGATAATATTCCCGTTTTCTTAAAAACATACAGGTATCCTTATATACATAAAGATGAAGTGAGAAAGCAAGTTCAGGAAATGCTTGATAGTAAGATAATTATACCATCAAACTCGCCGTATTTTGCTCCTATATGCATTGTACCGAAAAAGGAGGACGCTAGTGGGTCAAAAAAGTGGCGATTAGTTGTTGATTATAGAAAACTTAATGAAAAGACAGAAGACGATCGGTTACCTATTCCAAATATTGAAGAAATTTTAGAAAAACTTGGTAGGTGTATGTATTTTACTATTTTGGATTTAGCGGATAAAGGGTTTCACCAGGTTGAAATAGCCAAAAAGACGGCATTCTCAGTTGAAGGCGGTCACTATGAATTTCTTAGAATGCCCTTTTGTCTCAAAAAAGGACCAGCTACTTTGCAAAGGCTTATGAATAATATTTTAGGTGAATTAGTTAACAAAATTTGTTTAGTATATATGGATGACGTAATTATATATTCAAGTTCCCTTCAGGAACATATAAATTCACTTCGGCTTGTATTTAATAAATTAAGGAAAGCAAATTTGAAAATACAAATAGACAAATTTTTAAAAAGGGAAACAGAGTTTTTAGGTCATGTAGTAACACACAAAGATCGGTCGTACGTAAGCCTCCTTGCGAACTTCTTGTGGAGACTGGGCAAGGAATGATACCGAAAAAGGCAATTTGTTTGTTGGACATTTGGGTTTTCATCCCAAATGTATGTACTGATATAGCTGAGTTACCATCAGTAGAGACTAGTGCCGTAGTACCCCTAAGATTTGAATTTAGCGATATTGAAAGGGCAATAGCAGATTTAAACACCAAAAAAGCCCCTGGCGTTGATAAAACAAGTAACAAGATGTTAGTTGAGTTGCCCCGTATAGGTCGCAGAATCATTCTGTTTGTTTTTAATGCCATCTTACGTCTTGAGTACTTTCCCACAGAGAGGAAGCTCTCTTTGATAACTATGATTCCTAAACCAGGAAAAGACCACACAAAAGTAGAATCATACAGACCTATAAGCCTTTTATCAAACGTGTCAAAGTTATTTCAGAGAATATTAATACCTAAGCTGAATCCAATTCTTAGCGCGAAAGGATGCATTCCGAACCATCAATTCGGCTTCAGAAAACAACATAGTACGATCCAACAAACACACAGATTAGTAAATGTAATTAAAACGACCTTTGAAGAAAAAAAATACTGTTCTGCGCTCTTTATCGACGTTTCTCAAGCATTCGATAAGGTTTGGCACGAAGGCCTAATATTTAAGCTAAAGCTGAACTTGCCCGAAAACTTGTATAAGCTCTTAAAAGATTATTTAACGAATCGCAAGTTTTTATTAAAAGAAGGTGACTTTTTAAGCTCGCCACAGCTCATTGAAGCCGGAGTTCCCCAAGGTAGTATTTTGGGACCAATTTTATATTTACTGTACACATCGGATATGCCAATTAGCACCCTAGTCCACACATCAACTTTTGCAGATGACACAGCTTTTTTAAGTATTCATGAAAGTGCCCAAGAAGCATCACAACTTTTACAAGACCACATACTCAATTTGGAAAAATGGCTAGAAAAATGGAGAATAAAAGTGAATGAACAAAAATGCACTCACATAACTTTCACACTGCGCAGGGACTCATGCCCTCCTATTCGCATAAATAACCAAATGATACCACAGCTTTCAGACGTTAAATACCTGGGTATACATCTTGACCGTCGCCTTACTTGGAAAAGCCACATTGACTTCAAGTTAACACAAATGAAACTAAAAGCAGTACAACTAAATTGGCTTATTGGCAGAAACTCCACCGTGAGCTTAGATTATAAACTTTACTGTACAAGTCGGTCCTCAAACCAATTTGGTGTTATGGGATTCAGTTATGGGGCACTGCCTCAGCTAGCAATGTAGAAAAAATTCAAAGGCGCCAAAATAAGATTTTACGTATTATTACATCTGCTCCCTGGTACATAAAAAATTCGAACATCCACAAAGACCTAAACATGCCATCAGTTAAAGCAGAAATAGCGAAACATGCAGTCACATATCTAAAGAGGCTTGAATCTCATCCAAACCCTTTGGCGCGTAACATGCTGAATGAACCTGGTTACATTCGACTAAAAAGAAGAGATACTGCTTTTCTTGGCCGTACATTAGAGGGATGACCCGCAAATGATTTCGAAATCCGTGAAACAAACATTATTTTTGTCTAGCACTGGCTGGACTTAAAAAGAATATTTTATTTTAGACTTAAGATACGAGTAATTATTGTTAGTTCAAAAATATTGAAGATACAATAAATAAATTATGAATAAAAAAAAAAAAAAAACACAGAAGCATATAAAACCTAATCCAAAAAAAAGTCCAATGTGTTAAAAAATATCCCTTACCAAGGACATAGAAACAAATTAAAAATTTTTTAGGGCTAAGTGGATATTACCGTAAATTTATAAAAGATCATTCGAAGATTGCAAGGCCGATAACAAAGTATCTCAAAAAAGACGCTAAAATAAATTTAAATGATCCTGAATACATAGACAGTTTCAAAATTTTAAAAATACTTCTTACCAATGATCCAATTTTTTATCCCGATTTTAGTAAAAACTTTGTTTTTTTAATACTGACGCATACTGATTTCGCTTTAGGAGCCGTGTTTTCGCAGGGCGACCATCCTATTTCATATGCAAGCAGGACGCTCAACCAACAAGAAATTAATTATAGTACAGTTGAAAAAGAACTTTTGGCAGTAGTTTGGGCTCTTTCGTATTTTCGCCCTTATTTATTTGGGAGAAAGTTTGTTATACAAACAGACCATCAGCCTCTATAATGGCTTTTTTCAATTAAAGAGCCAAATTCAAAATTAGTATGATGGAGATTAAAATTTGAAGAGTTTGATTATGAAATTTTATATATGTTTTTAAATGTCCCGAATTGAACCCGCAATAAATTTAATTGACCAACCTCGAACAGGAATTATATCTGAAAGCAGTTCTCCAAATAATGTTTATAAAAATCAGTTTATTATAGAAAAATCAAATTCTGCTTCTCTTAAAGTATAACTCTATCGATATTTAAAAATTCTAGGAAAATAATAACGTCGAATAGTATCAATGAAACTCATATAGTAAATATTATAAAGAATCGTTTTCATCCAACAAAAGTTAATGCAATTTTAATCCAAGATAATTTAATGTATGATGTTTTTAACGAAACAGTTTTAAAATATTTTCTAAGTTCTAATCTAAAAATCGCAAAATGCAATAGCTGCCTTGATGATATTTTGGATGAGAAGGATCTTCACGAATTTATTCAAAATGAATATCAGAAAAATAACCATCGCGGTATAAATGAAAATTTTGAACAATTAAGAAAGAAAATATATCATCCGAAATTAAAATTAAGAATTCAGCAATTTATAAATAATTGTCATGTTTGCAATGTAGAAAAGTATGACCGTAAACCAATAAAACAAATATTAAAGTTAACTGAAACCCCTGATAGACCTGGTCAAATAGTACATATAGATATTTTTTATAGCCTTGAAAAAACATTCAGGTATATGATAGAAATCGATCGGTTTTCAAACAAAATCGAAAGCTAAAACCGAACGTTTTGTTATAAGATGTGATCAAAATCGAACGGTTTCACTTTCCATTTTTGTTTCTTTTCAAATTGTTTTAAGTAAAAATTACAATTTTCTTATAAAAGAATAAAGTTGCATTTATTTTGTCCACTTCTTTTTTAATAATAAATAATTCGAATAACGTTTCAAATATGCAAAGAAAAAGGTTGAGGGATGCTTCAGTTCCACTGAGTGTGCAGGAGGCTAGGTAACAAGTTTTTCCAATTGATTTAAACTGAGCTCACAACAAATATTGTTGCAAATATTTTTAGGTTCAAGGAATATTTCCGTATAAATAAGAAAGGTTTTATTTGGATTCTACGAAAAATTGGACTACATGTGAAAACTAAATCAATTCCTTTGGTCATTGAGTTAGCAGGCACGTTGAGGTTCATAGCAGAAGGCAGCTTTCAAAGGTCGGTTGGAAATGATTCAGCTATAGCTATGCACAGGACTACGATCTCGAAATCGTTGCCAAAGATGATACTTATATTAGAAAAAGTGCTATGTCAATATTAGATTAAAGTGTCAGCCGACCCAGACTATATTCAAAAGTCAAAGGAACATTTTTTTGAAAACTTCAAAATTCCGGGGGTGATTGGTTGTATTGACGGCACCCACATTAGGATTGTGAAGCCCGGAAATCAGGATTATTTATACTATAATAGAAAAGGTTATTATAGTATAAATGCGATGATTGTAAGATAA
This sequence comes from Phasia obesa, assembly GCA_949628195.1. Taxonomy (NCBI): domain Eukaryota; kingdom Metazoa; phylum Arthropoda; class Insecta; order Diptera; family Tachinidae; genus Phasia; species Phasia obesa. Next base: position 99,619,071 of record OX451216.1, read on the forward strand.
AAGAAAAATATCAAAAATACCTCATGTATTCTATTATGTATATTTGTTTAGATTTGTGATTATAAAATGAATATTAAATTAATAAATTAGCTTGAATCGGCCTTTTCTTAAAAACGTCCATAAATGCCTTATCGTTTTAAAAACAGTTAAAAAAGTATAATTTGGTTTTTCATCACATTCTTTTTAGTTCATATTTTCATAGAAACAAATGGAAAATGAAATCGAATTTGATTTAAAGAAGAAAACGAATTAAAAACAAAACGAAAAAATAAGTGTTGTCATCACACCTTTTTCGATTTTATGTCGTTTTTGCATCGAAATCGTTTTTCATCACATACCTGATTATATTTAACAGTACTCGATAAATTTTCTAAATTTGCACAAGCAATTAAAATTCAAAACAGATCATGGGTAGAATTTAAGAGAGCCCTGATTCAGTATTTGAGTATTGTACGTAATATTTATAAAATCGTAACTGACAATGAGTTAGGTTTTAAAGCATTACCATTAACTGAATTTTTAAGACAGAACCAAATTGAGATACATTTTACTTCAAATAATAATCACACTTCGAGTTTTAGTTTGTGCGTTGATAAGTGCGGTCGCGATTTTTTTAAGCTCGCATTAACAAAAAACAAAACATACACTGTGTGAATAATTTAAAACAAAAACAAAAAAAAAAACAAACCTGTTTTAATACAACAACAAAGTTGTTTATAAAATATTTTTTTTTCTATTTCTTTCGTCTTTTTTTTATACAACGGCATATTGAATTGCTACTTTAAAAAATAAAACAAAAACAATAAAGGCTAATGAGCCTCTTTAAGCAACAAAAATGTTGACAATGTTGAAATAAATAAAAACAAAAAAACTAGTGACAATTTGTGTATAAATGTTTGTGCACAATCTTGTTCCTCGCTGTTGTTATGCGATGACAATAAAATAACTACAAACAAGTCCCCTTCTAAACTCAGTATTACCAAAACTAATATGGATAGTGTAGAAAAACCTAAGACTGTACGGAAAAGAGGTCGAAGCCCTAAATCTTCCCAGATTGCACCAATGGCTAAAGTACAAAAAGACAAGGACTCTAACGGAATAAATTCCCATAATCGTTTTGCTATTTTAGATAGCGAAACAAGTGAAAAAAAAACGGCACCCAGATCGTTCAAACCACCTCCAATTTATTTAAGAGAGAAAAACTCCAGCGAATTAATAAAGAAATTAATTTCAATTATTGGTGAGAACACATTTTATGTAATTCCCATTAAGCGTGGCAATATTGATGAAACAAAAATACAATTTATTGATGAAAACAGTTATCGTAAAGTAGTAAACGAGTTTGAAAGCTGCAAAAAGAACTTTTATACATATCAGCTGAAGAGTAGTAAAGGTCTACAGGTAGTTATAAAAGGTGTAGACTCATATGTTGACCCAGTCGAAATTAGAGATGGCCTCCAAAAAGCGGGATTTAAGGTAAAAAGTGTAGACAACCTCAGAAATCGAGAACGTGTCCCTCAACCTCTATTTCGCGTTGAACTGGAACCTGGAGATATGCGATTGAAAAAGAACGAAACGCACCCTATCTATAATTTAAGATATCTGTTGCACCGAAAAATAAGCGTAGAGGAACCGCATAAGCGATCAGGACCCGTACAGTGTCTAAATTGCCAAGAATATGGTCATACTAGGGCTTACTGCAAATTGCCTCCGGTTTGCGTTGTGTGTGGAGAGCTACATTGTTCCGCCCAATGCGACAAAGCAAGGGATGACTCGAAAGTTAAAAAATGTAGCAAATGCGGTGGAAACCACACTGCTAACTACAGAGGCTGTCCAGTTTTTTCCATGGTAAGGAAAACCACTCAAAAATCAAATACTCCTGCTAAGCACCCACAATATCGAGCAAATGCTCATTATCCTCAGTTAGCCCAACCAACAACCCAACATGTTTCATACGCGGTAATATTAAAAACTAATCATGTTTCAGTACATAAAGCGACACCGAAAAATAATTCTACTCCAAATTTGCACCCAGAACCTAAAGAGCAACCATCATCTGGTAACTGTAATCGTCTCGAAGCAAGCATCGAGACATTAGTGCATTCGTTAAACAGTTTGATGCAAGAAATGGTACGCATGCAATCTATGATGTTGCAGACGGTACTAAACAAACCATGAACTGTTTAAAAATATGTTTCTGGAACGCAAACGGCTTACGCCAACATAAAAATGAACTTGAATACTTCCTCAAGAACCAACAAATTGATGTCATGCTGATTTCCGAGACACACTTAACAACAAATAGCCTTTTTAAAATCAATGGCTATATTTTATATGACACTAAGGACCCCCGTGGAAGAGCATGTGGAGATTCGGCAATACTTATTAAGGCCCGAATCAAACATTATTTACTGCGTGATTTTTGTGAGAATTACCTTCAAGCAAAAAATATCTGCCTTGAAGAATTTCATCAAAGCTTAGTTATTTCTTCGATTTATTCACCTCCTAAATTTCAAATTTCGGAAAGTCAGTATAGCGACTTCTACAAATCACTAGGTCCCTGTTTCATAGCATCAGGCGACTACAACGCTAAACATACGTTTTGGGGATCACGCCTAATAACTCCAAAAGGTCGTATTTTGTTTGACAAAATTTCAAAAATGCGTCTGAATGTTATATCGAGTGGACAACCCACCTATTGGCCTACTGATCGACAAAAAATACCTGATGTTATTGATTTTGGCGTGTTTAAGGGTATTCCGAGAGAAATGATTAAAGCTGAAGCGTCGCTTGAATTATCCTCAGATCATTCGCCCGCTATCGTCTATATATGGGACTAACAAAACATCATAGGAAGGCATCCTTGGTTACCATGATTCCTAAACCAGGAAAAGACCACACAAAAATTGAATCATACAGACCTATAAGCCTTTTGTCAAATATGTCAAAGCTGTTTGAGAGGAAGTTAATAACTAAGCTTAACCCTATTCTAAGCGACAATGGATGTATTCCAAACCATCAATTCAGGAACAAACTCACAGGTTAGTCGATGTGGTTAAGATGACATTTGAACAGAGAAAATACTTATCTGCGCTTTTTATCGACGTTTCGCAAGCATTCGATAAAGTATGGCATTAATGCCTAATATATAAGCTAAAACTGAATTTGCCCGTAACTCTATATAAGCTGCTAGTTAGTTATTTAACCGAATGAAAATTTATTGTGAAAGAAGCAGATTTTTTGAGCTCACCCCAGCCAATCGAAGCCGGAGTTCCCCAAGGTAGTATATTGGAGCCCTTTTTATACTTATTGTATATTTTATGCCGACTAATAACCGAGTCCATACATCGGCATTTGCTGACTATACAGCTTTTTTAATCACTCAAAAAGACCCGAAGTAGAATCACGATATTTACAAGACCACATATTCAATTTAGAAAAATGGTTGAAGAAAAGGAGAATAAATGTGAATGAAACAAAAATGCAATCATATAACTTTCACACTGCGTAAGGAATCGTTCCCCCTATTCGCATAAATAACCAAACGATACCACAGGTTTCAGACGTGAAATATCTCGGCATACATCTTGACCGGCGCCTAACTTGGAAACGCCATATAGAATCAAAGTTAACACAAATGAAGCTATAAGCCCTATTAGCCCTATTCTAAGTGACAAAGGATGTATTCCAAACCATCAATTCGGCCTCAATCTCTATTTCGCGTTGAACTGGAGCATTGAGATATGAGATTGAAAAAGAACACAAGGCACCCTATTTACAATTTGAAGTATCTGTTACACTGCAAAATAAGCATAGAGGAACCGCATAAGCGATCAGGACCCGTACAGTGTCTAAATGCCAAGGATATCGTCAGGGCTTACTGCAAGCTGCCTCCGGTTTGCGTTTTGTGTGGAGAGCTACATTGTTCCGCCCAATGCGACAAAGCAAGGGATGACTCGAAAGTTAAAAAATGTAGCAATTGCGCTGGAAATCACACTGATAACTACAGAGGCTGTCCAGCTTTTTCCATGGTAAGGAAAACTACTTAAAAATTAAATACTCCTGCTAAGCACCCGCAATATCGAGCAAATGCTCATTATCCTCAGTTAGCCCAACCAACCTGTTACATACGCAGATATGTTAAAAACCAAACATATTTCAGTACATAAAGCGACACCGAAAACTAATTCTACTCCAAATTTGCGCCCAGAACCTAAAAAACAACATCATATGGTAACTATAATCGTCTCGAAGCAAGCGTCGAGATATTAGTGCATTCGTTAAACAGTTTTATGAGCTCTATGAGCATCATGATGCAAAAAATGGTACGCATGCAATCTATGATGTTGCAGGCGATACTATACAAACCATAAACTGTTTAAAAATATGTTACTGGAACACAAACGGCTTGCGCCAACACAAAAAAAGAATTCGAATACTTCCTTATGCTGATGTCATGCAGGTTTCTGAGACACACTTAACAATTAATAGCTTTTTTTTAATCAGTAGCTATATTTTATATGATACTAAGGACGCCCGTGGAAGAGCATGTGTAGGCTCGGCAATACTTATTAAGGCCCGAATCATACATTATTTACTCCGTGATTTTTGGGAGGATTACCTTCAAGCAATAGCAGTCTTGAAGAATTTCATGGAAGCTTAGTTATTTCTACGATCTATTCACCTCCTAGATTTTAAATATCGGAAAATCAGTATATTATGTTTCATAGCATCAGACGACTACAACGCTAAACATACGTTTTAGGGATCACACCTAATAACTCCAAAAGGTCCTGTTCAAAAATACGTTTGAATGTGATATCGAGTGGACAACCCACCTTTGAATTCGGTGATATTAAAAAGGCAATAACGCATTTAAACACCAAAAAGCCGCTGGCGTTGATAAAACCAGTAACAAGATGTTATTTGCGATGTCCCGTATAGCTCGAAAAACTATTATTTTTATTTTAAATGCCATTTTACGTGTTGAGTATTTTCCCACAGAGTGGGAGGTTTCCTTGATTACCATGATTCCTAAACCAGGAAAAGAGAACACAAAAATTGAATCATACAGACCTATAAGCCTTTTATCTAATATGTTAAAGCTGTTTGAGAGGATGTTAATAACTAAGCTTAACCCTATTCTAAGCGACAATGGATGTATTCCAAACCATCAATTCAGGAACAAACTCACAGGTTAGTCGATGTGGTTAAGATGACATTTGAACAGAGAAAATACTTATCTGCGCTTTTTATCGACGTTTCTCAAGCATTCGATGAGGTATGGCATGAAGGCCTAATATATAAGCTAAAACTGAATTTGCCCGTAAACCTATATAAGCTGCTAGATAGTTATTTAACCGAACGAAAATTTATTGTGAAAGAAGGAGATTTTTTGAGCTCACCCCAGCTAATCGAACCCGGAGTTCCCCAACGTAGTATATTGGGGCCCTTTTTATACTTATTGTATACTTCAGACATGCCAACTAGTAACCGAGTTCACACATCAACATTTGCTGACGACACAGCATTCACGAAAGACCCGAAGTAGCATCACGATATTTACAAGACCACATATCCAATTTAGAAAAATGGTTGAAGAAATGGAGAATAAAAGTGAATGAACAAAAATGTACTCACATAACTTTCACACTGCGTAGAGAATCTTGCCCCCCTATTCGGATAAATAACCAAACGATACCCCAGCTTTTAGACGTCAAATATCTCGGCATACATCTTGACCGGCGCCTTACATGGAAAAGCCACATAGAAACAAAGTTAACACAAATGTAGTGTAAAGCAGTCCAACTAAACTGGCTTATTGGCAGAAACTCTACACTTAGCTTAGATTGCAAACTACTACTGTACAAGTCGATCCTTAAACCAATTTGGTGCTATGGCATTCAATTATGGGGCACTGCTTCAGATACCAACGTAGAAAAAATTCAAAGGCGCCAAAATAAGATTCTTCGTATAATTACCGCTGCTCCTTGGTATATAAAAAACTCGAACATCCATAAAGATCTAAACGTGCCAACAGTTAAAGCGGAAATAGCGAAACTTGCCATAAGTTATTTAAAGAAGCTTGAAACTCATCCTAATCCACTGGCCCGTAACATACTAAATGAACCTGGTTACATTCGACTAAGAAGGAGGGAGACTGCTTCTCTCATCCGTACATCAGAGGGATAACCCGCAAATTACAGTAACCGTGAAACATACATTTTTTCGAATGCAGATGTAGAACGTCTTCATAACACTTTGAACGAACATATGCATTTACTCAGACACGACCCTGAAAAAGATAGTGATACGGTTGAAGAGAAAGGTTATGAAGTAATCATGTTTTATAACAATACAATACACTCTACCACAAAATGTAAATCTACTGATTTTCAAAGCGGTTTAATAAAAGCTGAGGATTATTCAAAAATTAAGGAAAGAATTTTGAAATTGAAAAAATTTAAAATCATAATCGAGAAGATTGTGAGATTCAAACTTAAGAAGTAATCGAGGTGGAAAAAATCATGCTAAATTTCGTAAAATTAAAGTAAAAAGGTTTGACAGTAACCATGTTATAACTCAAACAGGTCACAAATATTAGTCGGAAATTAAAAGGAAGAAAAAATTGCAGAATTGAATTTTTGTAATTGTTGTTAAATTAAAATTTTAACTAAGATATTATATGTATGTCTGTATGTATTCTTATTACTGATTCATGAATCTTTAGACTTAAAGGTGGAATACCAACAAATGTTATTAAAAATATATGTAAGTTTTATTTTATTATTTTTGTCAATTTATGTAAATTTTCTTCGGAGCGTCAAACTAATAATAAACTTTATATTTCTATAAATGCGTCCAGCGTTGCTTGTGTATATCACAATATAATACATATTATTTGATAATATTTTTCGTGGAATTCCCCAAGACGTTAGTTTTAACATGGTCAGAATTTTGGCTAAACAGAAAAAGGCGTTCAGATATGCCACAAAAATGCACAAAGTTTAATGAAAAAGAAGGATTAATTTGCTTTTATTTTTGAAAAATCCTATGTTAACGTGTCTCTGCAACCTGGATTCCGACTTTAACACCAAACAAACTTATTGGTCTTGATGGATACAAGTTATTTAGGTCAGACAGGTTTATACGAATGGAGGTGGTGTTGCGGTTTACGTTAAAAATAATATATCCTGCAGAATAATTGCCAAAAATGGTAACGAAGACAAAATAGAATTCGTTTTAGTGGAAATTTCCTTTTCCTCTGAGGATAAATTACTTGTTGGTTGTGTCTATAGACCTAACCGACACATTGATGCTTCTAGTTTTATATCTTCGCTTGAGACCTTAACGCTACCTTATAAAAACATAATAATTTCCGGTGATTTTAATTCTAATCTTCTAATTGAGACACACCGGTCAATGTGATTACACCCACTCATTTTTCAGCCACCAGCAGCACACTACTTGATAACTTCTTTGTCTGCGATACGTCGAAAGTTCTTCTCTATGATCAAATATCCGCCCCATGTTTTTCGAGACACGATCTAATTTTTCTGACATATGATTTTTCATTACTACGGGCAAATACCAAATATACATATAGAGATTTCCACAACCTAAATTGAAACTTATTATATGAGAACTGCATTCAAATAAATTGGGAAAGCATCTATTACATGACTTCGGTAGATGACCAGCTATCATTCATTGATAACAATATTCTTCAGCTTTGCGATGAAACCGTTCCTCTCATTACAAAAAGAGTAACTACAAAAGCGTTTCAAAACTTTAGAATTAAATATTTCATGTGGCCAGAAACAAAGTCAACAACATGATAAAACAAGCAAAGTGCGATTATTACAGCAAACGATTTGATTCGGCACTTGGTTCTAAACAAACATGGAAAACTATATGTGACATAGGCATTGGAAGTACCGATACTGGCAATTGCTCATCTGCTAGCCTGGACGAACTTTTTACCAATATTCCCTCAGCTCCATCTTACGACTCGTCCTCGCAAGCCACCAGCAGTACTTCGTTATACAACAATAGGATTACTTCGTTGCAGAATAGATTCAATTTTTCGTGCGTATCCCAATTTGATGTTGTCTGCTCTTTTCGCGCCATGAAATCATGTTGGTTATGATAATATACATCACAAGTTTTTAAAAATCATTTTACCGGTTATATTGACTTACATTACATACTTTCTCAACAATATTATTACTTCCAGTTACTTTCCCTTAAAATGGAAGCATACCAAGGTCATACCTATTCCGAAACCTGACAAAGGCTTTCGTCCTATTGCTATTTTGTGTTATCTTTCAAAAGTGTTCGAAAAGCTTATGTATACACAAATGAGTAATTTCATATAAGAAAATAACTTGCTGTTTGAAATACCATCTGGCTTTCGCCCTAATCACAGCTGTATTACTTCCCTTATTAACGTCACCGAAAACATACTACGTGAACTCGATGTCGGAAACATACATTTTCTTATTCTTTTGGATAACTCGAAGGCGTTCGATACAGTCAACCACAACACCCTATGCTACAAACTGGAAAAGCTTTTTCATTTTACGTCTACTTTAATAAAAAATCTTTCCTCATATTTAACCGGTCGAACACAGGCAGTTTTTCTTAATGGAGTATGTTCTAAATCATTACCGCTTATTAAAGGGGTGCCTCAAGGATCTATTCTAGCACCACTTCTCTTTTCGCTGTATGCAAACGATTTACATCAGCAACTGCAAAGTTCATATGTATACAGACGATGTTCACCTAAGAACCATCCAGGAAATTGTAATTAAAATCAATCATGACCTAAATAAGATATACTCGGGGGCTTCAAGTAACGGTGTCTGTCTAAATCCACAAAAATCTAAGTGTCTAATCATCCATAAAAAGTCTTACACCCCCAACTTTCCATATGAAGTTAAAATCAACAATGACAAAATTTCTGTAGTTCTTGGTGTGATTTTTAACAACAATCTTACCTGGTCTAACCATATACAAGGCCTTGTTACACAAACTTATTTGAAACTACGAACTTTATGGATTATAAAATCTTACACGCCACTGAAAATAAGAACTTTACTTGCTAAGACATACCTGATTCCTGGACTTACGTACTGGTGTAAACTTTTTGCAAATTGTGATTCTGTAAGCAAATCTAAACTTAGTGTTTTGTTTAACAATATCACTACATATGTTTACGGATTGAAAAGCTTCGATCATATATCGCCGTACTCTAAATTAATCCTTGCAGTATCTTTCGAAAATTTCTTGAAATTTAGAGTTCTAATATTTTTACACAAAATCATATACACCCAGCAACCCGGATATTTGTTTGATTTTATTAAATTTGCAAGATCTCGAGGAAGGATTATTTTAATACCAAAGCATCATAGCCTAGTATCTGAATGGCAATTCATGTTAAATGCTACCCATCTTTGGAACATGATTCCACATTCCTTACAACAGAACAGCAATGCTGTGCATTTCATAAAACTTTTGTTTGATATATTTATAAATAGTTAATTTTGTATTGATAATATATTTAAGTATTTTCAAAAATTTTTCTATTTTAAATTTTTATATGTTTTTAAATGTTATTTCATCTGTTTTTAATTTCTTCTGATGTGAATGTTATTTATGTATGTATGTACATTTATAAATTCTTGAACTATAATTATAAGACTTGTCTTGTTGTGCAGGAAACCAATCAATAAACAATAAAACAAAACAAAAACAAAGTATTAGAAAGCTTATTTTTTTCTTACGGGTGTAGTATGTCAAAACAACAAAATTCGTACATAAGTAACGAACTCTAATTTTAAGATTACTCTTACAACAACAACACAAGAAACAACCCAGTGGTAGAATTGAATAGGCCTTCTATAATGCATGCTTAGACCTTCCCTCGGACACGATCCTAATTTTTGTGTGCCTTCCAAAGAAGGCATTTTAGAAGGCCTTGGCTCTTTCGTCTAAAAGATCCAGTACACATCCTAATTCGCTTCTCTTAGTGGGGAAATAGGAATGGGTACTTACTTTGTATGAAAAATACATAATTTTCTATTTTTAGATTTCTTATTTATAAAACACAAAAGTTCATTGAATTGCCTTTATCTACTTCATTGCTGCTTGAAATTGAGATGCTTCGATAGACTGATTGGCAGTGCGAAGGTCTATCAGCCTGGAGGTTGACGGTTCCAAAAAATTGTAATATTTCAATTAAAAATAAAATAAAAGTGCTTAAAAGTAGAAAAAACCAGAAGGCCTTGTGCCTCCAAAAGAAGTAAAGAGGCCTTCTTGAGGTCCTCATACTCCTTCTTTTTACCACTGGTATATTTATATATACATACATATATGTATATTTATAATACATACTTTAATATAATGGAAACTGAAACTTTTGGGGGATTTTTGTTATAATTGGGATTAATTAAGAGGATTTTTTATTTAATTAATTTAGATTTTATTTTTTGAAAATTAGAGAAAAAAAATTATTTATGTATTGAAGAAAAATTATTTTCGGGGATTTAAAAAAAAAACTTGATTTAAGGAGTTTTTTTATTTGCACCCGTGCAACAGCAACAACAAAAAAAACTAATTTTCAGTTCCAGTTTGTGCGTTGATAAGTGCGAATAAATTTGTGTAATAAAATTAAACGAAAGCAAAAACCAAACTTGTTTTAATACAACAACAAAGTTGTCTGTAAATTTTTTTTCTTCTTTTTTCTCTTTCTTTTTTTTACAACCGCATTATTGCGTTACTACTTTGAAAATAAAACAAAAACAATAGGGGCTAATGAGCCTCTTTAATTTCAGTCAAAAAAATGTGGACAATATTTAAACAAATAAAAACAAAAAAACTGAAAATAATTTGTGCATAAATGCTTCGCCAGTTTTACGTGCTCAATCTTGTTCATCGCATTTTTAAGTGATGAAAAAAAGTGGGAATGGACAGATACATAACTGTATTAAAAAGAGGTCGAAGCCCAAAATCTTCGCAGCTTGCACCAATGTCTAAAGTACATAAAAAAAGATAAGATAAGTTCCCACAATCGTTTTGCTATCTTAGATAGCGAAACAAGTAAACCTAAAACGGCACCCATAAAGAAGTTAATTTCAGTTATTGGTGAGAACTCATTTTATGTCATTCCCATCAAGCGTGGCAACATTGATGAAACAAAAATACAACTTATCGATGAAAACAGTTACCGTAAAGCAGTAAATGAGTTTGAAAGCTGAAAAAAGAACTTTTATACCTATCAGCTGAAGAGTAGTAAAGGTATTCAGGTAGTTATTAAAGGTGTAGACCTCCAATAAGCGGGATTTAAGGTAAAAAGTGTAGTAAAACGCAGAAATCGAGAACGTGTCCCTCAACCTCTATTTCGCGTTGAACTGGAGCATTGAGATATGAGATTGAAAAAGAACACAAGGCACCCTATTTACAATTTGAAGTATCTGTTACACTGCAAAATAAGCATAGAGGAACCGCATAAGCGATCAGGACCCGTACAGTGTCTAAATGCCAAGGATATCGTCAGGGCTTACTGCAAGCTGCCTCCGGTTTGCGTTTTGTGTGGAGAGCTACATTGTTCCGCCCAATGCGACAAAGCAAGGGATGACTCGAAAGTTAAAAAATGTAGCAATTGCGCTGGAAATCACACTGATAACTACAGAGGCTGTCCAGCTTTTTCCATGGTAAGGAAAACTACTTAAAAATTAAATACTCCTGCTAAGCACCCGCAATATCGAGCAAATGCTCATTATCCTCAGTTAGCCCAACCAACCTGTTACATACGCAGATATGTTAAAAACCAAACATATTTAAGTACATAAAGCGACACCGAAAACTAATTCTACTCCAAATTTGCGCCCAGAACCTAAAAAACAACATCATATGGTAACTATAATCGTCTCGAAGCAAGCGTCGAGATATTAGTGCATTCGTTAAACAGTTTTATGAGCTCTATGAGCATCATGATGCAAAAAATCGTACGCATGCAATCTATGATGTTGCAGGCGATACTATACAAACCATAAACTGTTTAAAAATATGTTACTGGAACACAAACGGCTTGCGCCAACACAAAAAAAGAATTCGAATACTTCCTTATGCTGATGTCATGCAGGTTTCTGAGACACACTTAACAATTCATAGCTTTTTTTTAATCAGTAGCTATATTTTATATGATACTAAGGACGCCCGTGAAGAGCATGTGTAGGCTCGGCAATACTTATTAAGGCCCGAATTATACATTATTTACTCCGTGATTTTTGGGAGGATTACCTTCAAGCAATAGCAGTCTTGAAGAATTTCATGGAAGCTTAGTTATTTCTACGATCTATTCACCTCCTAGATTTTAAATATCGGAAAATCAGTATATTATGTTTCATAGCATCAGACGACTACAACGCTAAACATACGTTTTAGGGATCACACCTAATAACTCCAAAAGGTCCTGTTCAAAAATACGTTTGAATGTGATATCGAGTGGACAACCCACCTTTGAATTCGGTGATATTAAAAAGGCAATAACGCATTTAAACACCAAAAAGCCGCTGGCGTTGATAAAACCAGTAACAAGATGTTATTTGCGATGTCCCGTATAGCTCGAAAAACTATTATTTTTATTTTAAATGCCATTTTACGTGTTGAGTATTTTCCCACAGAGTGGGAGGTTTCCCTGATTACCATGATTCCTAATCCAGGAAAAGAGAACACAAAAATTGAATCATACAGACCTATAAGCCTTTTATCTAATATGTTAAAGATGTTAATAACTAAGCTTAACCCTATTCTAAGCGACAATGGATGTATTCCAAACCATCAATTCAGGAACAAACTCACAGGTTAGTCGATGTGGTTAAGATGACATTTGAACAGAGAAAATACTTATCTGCGCTTTTTATCGACGTTTCGCAAGCATTCGATAAAGTATGGCATTAATGCCTAATATATAAGCTAAAATTGAATTTGCCCGTAACTCTATATAAGCTGCTAGTTAGTTATTTAACCGAATGAAAATTTATTGTGAAAGAAGCAGATTTTTTGAGCTCACCCCAGCCAATCGAAGCCGGAGTTCCCCAAGGTAGTATATTGGAGCCCTTTTTATACTTATTGTATATTTCATGCCGACTAATAACCGAGTCCATACATCGGCATTTGCTGACTATACAGCTTTTTTAATCACTCAAAAAGACCCGAAGTAGAATCACGATATTTACAAGACCACATATTCAATTTAGAAAAATGGTTGAAGAAAAGGAGAATAAATGTGAATGAAACAAAAATGCAATCATATAACTTTCACACTGCGTAAGGAATCGTTCCCCCTATTCGCATAAATAACCAAACGATACCACAGGTTTCAGACGTGAAATATCTCGGCATACATCTTGACCGGCGCCTAACTTGGAAACGCCATATAGAATCAAAGTTAACACAAATGAAGCTATAAGCCGTCCAACTAAAATGACTTATTGGCAGAAATTCTACTCCATCTTCGATTGCAAATTCAATTGTACAGATGTGTTCTAGATTAACGTGGGTACCTGCCTCAGTGGCTTAATCCCACGGTGATCCAAACAACGAGTAAAACTAAGACGTAGACTAGCGCCCCCACTGTGTACTAACGGCGCACCCTACGATAACGTGCCCTGTGTAAGGGGCACGACATACGCAATTCAGGTGTGTCGCACAGTCACAGTGAGTAGCAATTCTTAGAAAATGGCAAGCCATGGACCAATGTTCCAACCTCTCGCTTAGGGGTTGGAGCCTACCCAACTCCTTCTGTTAAGAATGCAACAGCACATTTTGATCAACAATACATCCATCCTGCATACATCGATCTTAAACCACAGCCACCACGTATACCCCCGAAGGGGACCTCACCAATAACCGGTCACAGAGACAGGGGACTCTGTGGGACCACCGATTCTCGTGCTACCAGTCCTTTGGGCACTGGTCGGGCATCGAAGAGGACTCGTGTTTTAAAACAACAGACCTTTTCTCTCAAATTTGGGCTCTATGAACCCTAGCGTCTGATGCCCCTATTTTCCCGGAGTGAACCACGTCAAAGCATTTGCAATTTCCTGCAGTAACAGTTGAAACCCCCGGGGGTACTTCAATTGTACAAGTCAATTATAAAACCAATTTGGTGTTATGGTATTCAAATATGGGGCACTACCTCAGCTAGCAATGTAGAAAAAATACATAAGCGCCAAAATAAGATTATATGGTTGATTACATCTGCTCATTGGTATATAAAAAACTCGAACATCCATAAAGATCTAAACGTGCCATCAGTTAAAGCAGAAATAGCGAAACTTGCCATAAGGTATTTTAAGAAGCTTGAAACTCATCCGAATCCACTGGCCTGGCGGGATGACCCGCAAAAAACAGTAACAAGTATATTTATTTTTTTAGACTTAAGATATGATAGTTTATTAAAGATACAATAAATAAAAATTGCGAAAAAAACAAAAAATTTTGTCATTCTACTAGCATATCTAAAACAAATGTATTTTTGGCAACACATTAGCAAAAAAATGAGAGCAAAAAATAATTATCTGGGCTAACGCACCATCCTGGTATGGATTCGCCTTGTTTATGTGGAAAAAATATAAACCAATATTTGACTAAAAATGAGCGTCATAAAAATGTCCTTTTAAAGTTTTTTAACATATCTTGCTCTAAAATGGTTTCTATAACTTAAATACTCTAAATTAACAAATGGGTTTGTTCTAGCAAAACAAAAATTATTCAAAATTTAAATATTTGCGCTAAACCAATATTTTTATTTTTTTAATTAGGTAAATTAATCGTCTTTACTTTTAATTTTTTGACAGTTGAGTTGATGGTAGATGTTAGGTGTAAGAAGAAGTTGCAAATGTAAACCGATGTTTTACATTTTCAACATCTTCCATACGTTTCACTAAGATGTTGGTCTGTGTAAAAAGCCTATAAGTCACTTTATTTATTCATCTTTGAATAACTTTTATTTAAACAACTTTTAAAAAAACACAAACTGTTACAAACACTCTTACGAACACGACAACTGACTTTTTAGACGTTTAAAACAATACCGCTCCCAACCATGAATTCTAGTATGTTTTTTTTTTTAGTTTATTTTTTTAGTTCCTTTATTATTTATCGTATCTTCAATATTTGTTAACTAACTATAATTACTCATATCTTAAGTCTAAAATAATAATAATAATGTTACGTCCAGCCAGTGCTAGACAAAAATAATGTTTGTTTCAGGGTTTTTGCAATCATTTGCGGGTCATCCCTCTGATGTACAGCAAAAAAAGGCAGTTTGTCTTCCTTGTAGTCGAATGTAACCAGGTTCACTTAGCATGTTACGCGCCAAAGGGTTTGGATCAGATTCATGCTTCTTTAGATACGCAACTGCATGTTTCGCTATTTCTGCTTTGACTGATGGCATGTTTAGGTCTTTGTGGATGTTTGAGTTTTTATATAACAGGGAGCAACTGTAATAAAATATGTAGATGATTTGTTATGTATAATATCCGATAGGGCCATTGACAGTTTACTAATGAAATTTAATGAGTTTAATCCTAACATTAAATTTACAGTTGAGATAGAGACTGATTCGAAGCTTCCATATTTAGATACTTTACTCATAAGGAGTGGTAATAACTTATTAATAGATTAGTATAAAAAACCAACGTCTTCTGGAAGAATAATTAACTATTACTCAAAACATAGTAAACGAATCATAGTTAAAACAGCTAAAAATTTGATAGAAAGAGTTCTAACGGTAAGCAATAAAAAATTCCACATAAATAATAAGAAATATATTGAATGATAATAATTTTCCTATAAAGCTAACAAATAGATTAATAAGTCAATATAAATCAAATCAAATATATCAAAAATCTTTGATAATACTAAATATAGAATGGCATTTAAAACGCATAACTCATTAAACAGATTATTCAGTAAAACTAAAGATAGCATTAAAAACTAGAATTGTCAAATGTAGTATATAAAATACCTTGTAGCGGAAATGAAAATTGAATAAAGTATATGTAGGCACAACGAAAAATAAACTAAAAACTACAATTGCTGGACAACTCAAAAAAAACAAGTAGAGTTTATTACAAAAATTGTTTTTGAAAAATGTTAGTTTGAAGAAAATTTGTTAATACTTTTTTAATTGTAATTTTCATAACGTTAATTTTTTAATTTGGAGTAGTGAAATATCGATAATAAAAATAATTAACGACTGAAAATTTGAAATTATTATTAGTCGAACTATTTATATATTATTATTTATTATTAGTCGAACTATTTATATATTACATACAATGAAATTTATAGTTTGCTGATGCTGATGACGGACGTAGTAGCTGTCTAGAACATGTACATTCCCCTCTGCTGGTGTCTAAAAAATAAATTTTCCATTTTTTCTTTAATAGTATCACCTAATTTGTAATTTAAATTATTCTTTCTTAGAGAGAATAAAATAGTACGACTAATAAAATTTAAATTTTCAAAGTTATCAAATATAGTTATCATAATAGCAAAGACCTTTGGTTGAAGTTAAACACACAGAGTCTTTGTTGGGAATGAATCCCACAACCCCCATGCTTATAGCACCTAGCTCTTGTTTTATGTCAGGTATCGCAAGTTACGAAAATTTTACTAGTTATAACAATATTACACATGGTTATTTGGGGCCTTCAAATGTTACGAAAAAAGTAACCAAACGGCATCACTGTTCTGTAGCTATGTATGTACGTTAGGCTGGAGCGTTGGTATAGGGCAAAAATAATTTTTGGTATTACCTGTTCTAAAAGTGATTAAAAGCTGTCCTTATGTGAGAAGTTATTCTACAAAGTTTACCGCATCTTGAGGTGCCGAAAAAGCCTTGAAAATAAATTATTGTCTTTAAATTTTATAGAGTTGAATTTTTTATTTTATTGATAGTTTTTTATGTTTATTATTTCAATTTCAATTAGGCCTAAAAAATGCAGAAGGTAAGCATTATTTTTAATGTTTTATTTTTCATTTTTTAATATTCTTATTGTTTTAATACCTAAGCGGGGTATTAAAACATTAAGAATATTTTTTTCTATTTAACCCCCCACTAAAATATAAGACAAAAATAAAAAGTGCCCCATGTATTCGGTCGGGGGCCTCATAATCTCCGGAGATCCTATTACCGCGGCGTCGATTTTAGGTGAATCTAATGTGTCTGAGATCCAGGTGAGTCCGGACTGGTGTCGCGGAAGACGCAGGAGGAGGCCCTGTTAAAATAAAGCCATACAAATGCGGTAACGTCGCACCGAGCAAGTCTTCTGGTTCCAAAACTGTGCTCCATGCCACACAAGGCAACTTAAATAGACCAACGCGGCACGTTCCACCTACCAGAAGGGCGTTTTTAAAACAGCGAGCTGCCGAAAAATGCATTGGCCGTCTAAAGCTACTCTAGCTGTTCCACGTCAACCACCCCCTAAGTCCACCGACGCATCCAAGCGGAAGATGTCGGAGGAGGAGGTGAATGCGCATAACCAGGAGCCCGATACAGAGCGTCCAAAACATAGGTCGATGGACAGAAGTTTCAGCGAGGTAGGCAAAGGCAACTTCGTTCGAGATGTCAACGTAGGAAAGTAGATAGCTCCATCTCCCATGCAAACTGGGATGAGGTACGGAAAAAAATGGTGGGAGTGTTCTGAAAAGTCCTCAAGTACAATCCAGGTCCCTCCCCTAGGTGCAATGACGCTAGATAGTTTCATGGACGTGTCAAACTATAGGCCTGTTCGAACGAACGATCAGCCATGCTTCTTAAGCTGGCTGTCACTCTTTTGGAAGGTCTCTCGGAAGGCCCTAGACTCGATGTGGTCTCTCTTGATGAGATTCCACGTCAGCCTAAAGCCACTGCCCGGAAACTCGACGAGCCATTTAAAGCACAGCAGAAAGTGGATTTAGATAGGAATTGCTATTATATTAGTTACAAAAACAGCAAATACATATACATATATATATATATATATCAGTAGAGTACTTTTACGAGAATATGCCACTTTTATAAAATCTGTCTCATCAGATATAGCTCACAAATGTCACATACGGATTTGGAAGGAAATATACCGTCGTATGCACCTCACATGGGCGGCCTACGGAAGGCAGCTTTAAGTTACACTTAAAATGAATTTCTACGATTCTGGCAAAAACAAAAGGCATCTTAAACTCTCCCCCTATATCTTCTCTAGCAGAAGATCCCAATAACCTCTCAGCTCTTACTCCTGGTCACTTTTTGAGGGAGCTCCCATTATGTCTTTTCCAGAACAAAATTTTTAAGACATGTCTCTCATAAATTGATGGGAGAATTTGAAGACTATATACCATAAATTTGCTATTAGATGGGAAGAAGATTTTTTGGAATCCCTTCACAAGCGTTACAAGTGGCAGAACCACAATTGCCAATTGCCGTAAAAACATACCGCTAACCATATATTCATAAAGAAGAAGTGAGTAAACAAATTAATGAGATACTAAATAATAAAATAACTAGGCACCTGCACCTGTTTGGATTGTACCAAAAAATTAGATGCGATTGGTAAGAAATAGTGGAGGCTAGTAGTAGATTACCGTAAGTTAAATAACTATTGATGACAAATACTCAATCGCTACATTAATGAAATTCTGGAGAAATTAGGAAGATGTCAGTATTTTACGACTCTAGATCTAGCGAAGGGCTTTCATCAAATTGAAATACACGAGAAAGATATTCCCAAAACAGCATTTAGCGTTGAAGGTGGGCGAGTTCCTTCGTATGGCTTTTGGGTTAAAAACTAAACCTGCTACTTTTAAACGACTAATGAAGTCTGCTCTAGCTGAACATATTAACAAAATTTGTTTTCATAATTTTCTCAACCTCGTTACAAGAACATTTGGAGTCATTAACTAAAATATTTCAGCGGATCA